>WNYA01000930.1:0-102852 GCA_019512145.1 Engystomops pustulosus | reverse complement strand
ATGTAACTGTATATGTAACTATGTAACTGTATATGTAACTATGTAACCCTCATGGTACTGGGGGGAGAAAAAGAGACATACTTACCCCACTCCGGATCCTGATTTCCACATTGCTCAGGTACTTCCAGTGGTAACCTTCTTATATTTGTAATCCATGGCCTCCTACCTTCTAAAATCTACTTTTATAATTATACTAATGAGCTATTAGCACTCTGGGGGGGAGGGGGGGCATTACCAGAGCCCCTCTGTGCTGTTACACTATATCACCCCCCTCACTGCTCCCTCAGCTCTTTCCACCCTCCCTCTGCTTTATGTAATCTCACTGCAGCAGAGGAAGTTTCAGCAATGGGGGCTGGCACAGTGTAACAGCCTGTGAAGCTACAGAATGGGGAATCCCTGATGATGCCCCCAAAAGCACTTCAGGCTCATTAGCACAGTTACAAATGTTGTAAGGAGGCCATGGATAACAAATATAAGAAGATTACCACAGTCACGGTGCCTGGATCTGTGAGTAATGTCCCTGGTTTATTAGGATCCAGAAGAGGTCACTGCACACAAGGCATCCTAGAAACACTGACGACCTAAAACAAATTTGTAGAAAGGAAGGATCCAAATTTTGTCCTTAAACGTGAACATATGGCGGAGATGATGTAAAAGAGGATCTGCAGGTTATGGGTGAAAGGGTTTACCTGCCTTTTCTTCCTGTAATTGGAGTGTTACTTGGTGCACCCAGTAAAGTACATGAACTGTCATTGATCCAGGTCATTCCAAAGGGTTCACTTACTTTTTTCTTTGTGATAAGCAGAGGTGATATAAGTAAAAACCTTTACAAAACAATCACATTTTGGCACCACAATTGCAACAGGGAGACCACAAGTATTTCACAGACCGTCCCCCGAACTGAGAAATCTTTAGCGCCCCTAGAGGTCAAAGTATGTCATCACCAAGAAAAGTAGTCAGGTGAGTTCTTAGCGGGATACCTGATCCGGATAGAGATGCATCGAAGCGTAAAATGCCTGAAACATCAAGTTCCTTTTATAGGCGAGAGATAACAACCCAGATCCGTGCAGTTTACTAAAGAAATCCCTGGTATCTTATGGCTCCTGCAGTAAGACAAATCAGGACCATGTAATTACAGAGAAATAATAGCCTTGCCTGCCCGAGAAAACATATTAAGCGTGCAATTATCCCCCTGTAATTACACCGCCCGGGACATCTCACTGAAGATCTAATATTTTCCTCCATTCTACTTGGAAACTTAGGGCCTAGAGTTTCCTGCGCATTAATGAAAAAACACGACCTTTACGGCTGGAAACGGACAGATTTAGAGCAATCTAACACTCACGGGTCCATACCATGTATGTCCTGCGTATTCTGGTACTTAAGAAGACTTTAAAGGACACATGTATGGGGCTCAGGGGCGTAACAATTACAATTACACACACTCATACATACAGAGCATAACTACAGTGGTAGCAACCATAGCAGCTGCTATGGGGCCGTAGTGTCAGGGGGCCCCGGTGTGTGACCTGCCAAACTAAAGAATGGGAGATATACAATACAGACCAAAAGTTTGGACAAACCTTCTCATTCAAAGAGTTTTCTGTATTTTCATGACTATAAAACTTAAAGATTTATACTGAAGGCATCAAAACTATGAATATACACATGTGGAATTTTATACTTAACAAAAATTGTGAAACAACTGAAAATCTGTCTTATACTGTAGGTTCCTTTTACTCTACTCTTGGCATTCCTGAATTGCCTGAAAGGAGGAGCAGGACTCATTTTCATTGTATTCCTAGAACCTTTCTAGAACCTGGAGTCCTGCTCCTTCCTTCAGGCCTACACAATGGGGGTCTTTTACTAAGGGCCCGATTCACGTTTTCCCGGCGCGTTATCTGAATATTTCCGATTTGCGCCGATTGTACCTGAATTGCCCCGGGATTTTGGCACATCGGCGCTGGCATGCACGCGACGGAAATCGGGGGGCGTGGCCGAACTAAAACCCAACGTATTCGGAAAAACTGCCGCATCGAAAATGTGTCGCTTGGGAAGCGCTTACCTTCACCTGGTCCAGCTCGGTGTATTCCGTCGCGTTCAGATGATTTTCATCGCAGCAGCGCCACCTGGTGGACGGCGGAGGAACTACCTTCATAAATCCCGTCCGGACCCGAATCCTGTTCAGAGAACGCTCCGCTGGATCGCGAATGGGCCGGGTAAGTAAATCTGCCCCAATGTATAATTCATTGAATCAGCTGTAACTGGAGTGTTCCTTTAAGGATGGCTTCATCCTTCTGGCTTCTGGACTGGAATCAGTGTGGAAAAAATTGTAAAATCTTCCATCAATGGGAGACTCTATGGAAAGTATTTGCCATATTCTTCTACATTTTCATTGCATGGACCATGGTAGGTGGCCATCCTGTAGATCATGGTGGCTTGTTGGCTCAACATCGGTTATACAGTTCCGATCTCACATCCCATGCTCTCCTCTGCACCCGTTCCAGCTCTATTATATCCTTTTTATACACTGGTGCCCAAAACTGTACACAATATTCCATGTGTGGTCTGACCAGGGATTTGTATAAGGGCAGAACTATGTCTTTATCATGAGAATCTATTCCTCTCTTGATACATCCCATTATTTTATTTGCTTTAGCAGCAGCCGCCTGGCTCTGGTCACTAAAATTAAGTTTACCATCCACCAATACCCCCAAGTGCTTTTCAGCTCCAGTTTTACTAAGTAATTGACCGTTTAGAACATAATTATACTTTTTTGCTTCCATGGGCCAAGTGCATAACTTTACATTTATCTACATAAACCTCATCAACCATTTCTCTGCCCATCCCTCAAGCTTCCACAAATCCCTCTGTAATGCTAAACTATCGACCTCAGTATTTATTACTTTACACAGCTTAGTATCATCTGCAAATATTGAAACTTGACTGTGTAAACCCACTACAAGGTCATTAATAAAAATATTAAAAAGAAGTGGCCCCAATACTGACCCCTGTGGCCTCCACTGGTAACAACAACCCAATCTGAGAATGTGCCATTAATGACCACACTCTGTTTTCTATCACTAAGCCAATTACTTACCCAAATACACAGATTTTCTCCTATTCCCAGCAGTCTCATTTTATATACCAACCTTTTATGTGGCACGGTGTCAAATGCCTTTGAAAAGTCCAGATATACAACATAGGCAACTAGGCGTTTACCATTTGTACCTCCTGGGAGGACAGTGTGGTAATCTTTCATGCTTTGTATCTCTACAAAAACCTAAGAGATTGTAGGTGTATACCCAGGAGGATGCATTGTCATGTCCATCATTATAACAGTGTAACTTATAATAATCAGTAGATGTTATAGGAGTCTGTGCTACCCCTGTGGAGAACCTGTGTGGTACACTCCATGTACCGTAACTGCATCCCCAGGAATTGAGATAGAAATCTCTGGTCAGATACACCGATCCATGGAATTCTGAGATGATGGCTGGTTCCCGATAAATTTTCCCCGCTGGTGGTCCGCCGGCCATATCTACTAAGAAGTTCCGGCTTCTTAGTAAATAACGGTGCAAACTTTGCCAATTTATTTCATATAAGACGATTCCGATATTTTGGATTATTAGGTCTTTTTGATGATACATCCTACGTAATACGATTTAATGGTATTTTATGGTTGAAGGGTGGGCCCTCAAGATCATCACCTCTAGTAGGCCCAACACATGCCAGTCCGACACTGCCTCCGGATGTTTTACAAAGTTAATATTTCACTATTAAAGATGCCAGAAAACGTGTAAAAAACGCCCCCCCCCCCCCCCCTAGACGGAACAAGCAGCCTAAATAGGACACTCCCCCACCAGTAATCGGGTTTGTATGAAAAGGTTATGTTTCTAGAATTTGGAGCACAAATTGCTGACATACACTGTTATGATTTGGATCTCGACTTTATTTTATGTTTTGTGGAGTGATATAAAGTTTTCCCAAAAAAAAAAAAAGAGAAATGAAAAAAGCGTCAGTTTTTTTTAAATTAAGGAGAAACATTTCAGAAAGGGGGTTTGCTGTGCCTTGTTTCTGCTCTTTCTCCTGCAGTGAGCAGTGTGACTGCTCATTTACATCAACGTTAATACTCAGCTCCAGTTGCGTATTCGTTGCGTTTTGTCTCTGTTTTGGTAACGCTGTGTCTCTGTGATGCATCCGTTTTGTCTCCGTGTCCGTAAAAAAAAAACTGAAGGTGTAACATCGCTTTTAAAAAAACATCACACGTGGTTTTTCAGCCTCATCGGTGAATAAAAAAAAAAAAAGGACTTCTATTGCATTCAGTGATCCGCATCCGTGAAAAAAATAGGACACGTTCCATAATTCTTTTCCACGGACAACGGATCAGTGAAAATACAAACCAATGTGAAAACTCCCATAGAAATCAGTGGATTCGTGGAAATCACTGAAACACGGACGTGAACGCCAATGTGAAAGAGCACTAAACGCTAAAACTAAAGTCTTCTGGGCTTCATCTACTTTAGGTAGATAAGAAGACTAATGATTAACTCTTTCCATACTTAGGAAATCTACCATCAAAATCTATCATGATAAACCAGGGACATTACTCATAGATCCAGGCACCGTGACTGTGGTAATCTTCTTATATGTGTTATCCATGGCCTCCTTCCTTCTAAAATCAACTGTTATAATTATCCTAATGAGTCTGAAGGGTGATTTAGGGGTGTTATCAGGATGTTACATCTGTTTCTCCCTCCTCCCTCAGCGCTTACCCTCTTCCAAACTGTGTCATCCGTCAGGACCAACCATGAAGATCCCAAACTGGGAGCCCAAACTGTGTCATCCGTCAGGTCCAACCATGATGATCCCTATGGAGGGGAGCCCAAACTGTGTAATCCGTCAGGTCCAACCATGATGATCCCTATGGAGGGGAGCCCAAACTGTGTCATCCGTCAGGACCAACCATGATGATCCCTATGGGTGAAAGCCCAAACTGTGTCATCCTTTAGGACCAACCATGATGATCCCTATGGGAGGGGAGCCCAAACTGTGTCATCCATCAGGACCAACCATGATGATCCCTCACTATTGTGATCCCCCCTCCCCCCCTCCAATTCAGTCCTATTGATTATCCCGGTTTAAGTGGCTGGTTTAATCATCAGCTGATTGGTTGGACATTAAAAGGAGTATAATGGGAATTCAGGGAAACCCCCGGGGGCAGTATACTTATCCTACTCCAGCGCTCTACCCCCATCGGTCTGTTGCCCATAATCCTGGAAGAATCAGTTGCCCATAGCACTTATTCCTTACGGAATTTTTGTGCAGAAAATCTGCTACGTACGTAATAAAGTTCTGCTGATATTTTCAAAACCGATTTTTTTTTCTGCCTTATTATGCTAATAAGGCAGAAGAGCTCTAGAGGTGTTACCAGAGACCCTCTGTGCTGCAGATTCACAGGTGGTTACAAGGTCTCCTCCTCATCACTTCCCCTCTCCCTCCTGTAATCTCACTGTAGCACAGGAAGTTTCAGCACACAGAGGGAGTGGGGAAGTGCTCTGCACACTGTAACAGTCTATGAATCTGTAGCACGGAGGGGCACTGGTAACAACCCCAATAGCCTTTCAGGTCCATTAGCATAATTATAAAAGTTGATTTTAGAAGGAAGGAGGCCATGGATAACCAATATAATAAGATGACCACACTCCTGGTGCCTGGATCTATGAGTAATGTCCCTGGTTTATCAGGCTTGTTTATTGCGTCACCTGGAGGGGTTTATTACTACGCCTGTGGATGTCGTACATAGCATTCTGTGTGTTCCCGCTCAGGATTTGTCCGCCTTCTATTGAAAAAGCACAAACTGTTTAGTGATGAGGAATGTTTTTGTCCGTACACATCCAGCAGGCGCGGACACGTCCCACAACTCGCTCCGCAACATCATTGCACCAGTTTTTCTTTTGCTTTCGGCAGATATTGTTGCTGAAGGGGGGGAAATAAATATAACTGCATTTTTGTCTCCATTAGGTATAAATGTGGATGGGTTGTAACGTGTTTTATGTTAATATCCGACAGAATTCTACATATAATTATTCCTGTAATTTGGGCAGTTTAGTAGCTGTTAGTATGATTTATGATCCACAATACGGATTGTTAGATGTAATAAAGGGGGGGGGGGTGTCTACCCTTTATTTTGGAGGTCGCTAGGGGGTCCGACACCTGGATCTGGATGGCTGATTACAGCGCAGTGTAAAGTGCACATCCAGACACTCTGCAGTGGCCGTGCTGCGCTATTGCGGCTCAGCTCCCATTCATGTGAAACAGAGACTGGCTCATACATTGGTCCTGTAGTCAGCTGATCGATGTGGGGGTCCACATGTCAGACCCCTTAATCTCCAACTAATGACCAATGGACGGACGGTATTGGTCAGGGAGATGTCTATAATGACACCTTTATGTATGTTGTTAGTAACAGCAGGACTGTGAAAAATGCATTCATAACTGGACTCTGAGTGCGGCGAAGTCTCCTCACACTCCTGCGCTCTTAGATCTCTGCATTGAACTGTTTTAATGCCCCTCTACTCTGGGTAAAAGCTGTAGGAGGTTGCCTGTTGAGAAAGGGCTTTGGAGAGGATTGATGCAGACAGCACAGAGCACAGCAGTGTGAGGGCACGCCTCTAAAAGCTACGATCCTGGATTATAAATCCATATTTCACAGTCCCGCTGCTACTAAGAACATACACAATGGTATGATTATACAGACCTCTAGAAACAATACCAAACGCTGGCTGCAGAGAGCACAGAACACAACAGTGTTGGGACATGCATCTAAAAGATATATTACTGGAATGTAGATCCATATTTCACATTCCTTCTGGTACAATGAAAATACAAAAAGGTATTTATTATACAGATCTCTAATAAAGATAGCTAACACTAGAAGCAGAGAGCACAGAACACAACAGTGTGAGGACATGCCTCTGAAAGATACATTAGTGGAATATTAATCCTTCTGCTACTAAGAACATACACAAAGGTGTGATTATACAGATCTCTAGGGACAATACCTAGCACTGGCTGCAGAGAGCACAGAGCACAGCAGTGTGAAGGCATTCCTAAGAAGAACATAAATCCATAGTTCACTGTCCTACTAAGAACATGCAGAAAGTTTGATTACACAGATCTCCAGAGACAATACCTAGCACTGGCTGCAGAGAGCACAGAGCACAGCAGTGTGAAGGCATTCCTAAGAAGAATATAAATCCATAGTTCACTGTCCTACTAAGAACATGCACAAAGTTTGATTACACAGATCTGCAGGGACAATACCTAACACTGGCTGCAGAGAGCACAGAGCACAGCAGGAATATAAATCTAATTTTCACAGTCCTGCTGCTACTAACAACACACACAAAGGTCTGATTACACAGATCTCTAGGGACAATATCTAGGACTGTCTGATGTTTTGTATGGTCTAAACTTTACTTGGAAAACCCGGCACAGTGTTATTCTTAGTAGGTCCTGATGATATAGACAGGTGACATCTGGGGTAACATGAGAGATATAATAATAGCCCCATTACACACGTGTATTGCCCCCGCGGGGGGACGTGCTCCTCAGGTGTGTGATGTCAGATAACTGCAGACACCGACATCCTGCAAGAGGCGGTCGCTGAGCCTCCGGAATTAGATTGCAAGCTCCCGGGAACAAGGACTAATTACATCTTTATGATCATCGCACCAAATGTTTTCCAGCCCCCCTGCTCCTCCCTGCCCTGCGGACCACCCAGAGGAGGGGACTGGCCCAGATAGACAGACACTGGCCCACATTTATCAAGAACAGCACAGTGTGTACTATGTGCAGTGTCCTGTGTATAGTGCAGGGGGCGCCAGATTCAGGAGTTTTGCATGAATCCGCACTGTTCCGACAGGGGGCACCAACTTTTTTTGATGCAACTTTAACATGGGGCGTGCGACACAATTCTGTTGGACTTTGCATGCAGGGGCTTCAATAAATGTGCCCCATTGTCTACCTTCTGTGTACGGGGCAGGGCCGCTGCCACCCCGATTTAACAATATCTTCCATAAGAAACATATTGGGGCTCATTTACTAAGGGTCGGGTTTCCCGACGATATCCGATTTGCCCTGAATTCCCCCGGGATTTTGGCGCATCGGCGCCAGCTTTCACGCAACAGAAATAGGGGGTGTGGCCGTTGGACAACCCGACGGATTTGTAAAAAACAGAATTTAAAAAAATTTAAATTTAAAAAAGAATTTGTGTCGCAAGATCAGCACTCACATGCACCGGGGGGGACCTCAGCGCAGCAGCGACACCTGGTGGTCATTGGGCGCACGGACCTTAGTGAATCCCGGCAGAACCCGAATCAGCGTCAGAGAACGCGCCGCTAGATCGCGACTGGACCGGCTAAGTAAATGTGCCCCATTATATAAAATCTTAAAAAGGAATAAAGAGACAGGGAGCCATGTTATACACATCCCATACAGGGGGCCACGCTACACATCACCTAAAGATGTGACGTACTAAGAGTTCAAGGTGAGAATATGATAAAATGATAATATATTCTATTGGTCTCTGTTTACTAATCATTCAGCTGAGCCGCCCCCCCCGCCCCAGAGGCTCCTCCATGGCTATAACTGGGCAGTATATATATATATATATATATAGGTATATAACAGGCCCTGTCCCTTTAACACTCAGGACAAGTCTGAGGGACGACCTGGAGGAGAAATCATCCCCTTTAACTGGAGAATTTGTACCAAACCCTGAACCCACGGGGTCCTAGATGTTATGTCCCTTGCACTTTCGTCGCACTGTTCACGGTTTTGGGATTTGTGCAGCTTTGACAGGTATTTAACAGGGTTAGGTATTTGCTGGGATTATGTTGCATGCGATCGGAGTGTGGTGCAGCGGCGCTGCTTCCATGCGACAGAAACAGGAGAGGGGCAGGCCGTCGGACAATCCGATTGATTCGGACTGAGCGCAGGATTTAAGATTCAAATTGTGTCGCAAGCCATGCACTCGGAAGAAGAAGGTGAACTCTGGCCGTCCTGAGCGTGTGTATTGCTCATATATGTGTGTGTATATATGGATAATGGTGATGGTGGTGTCCGGGGATGATGGTGATGATGTCCGGGGATGATGGTGGTGATGATGTCCGGGGATGATGGTGGTGATGATGTCCGGGGATGATGATGGTGATGATGTCCGGGGATGATGATGGTGATGATGTCCGGGGATGATGATGGTGATGATGTCCGGGGATGATGATGATGTGAATAAAGCACTGGGGTGAGATAGTAACTTACTATTTAGCTCCAACAGTCTGTCGGTGTTACTTTTTTCATCCCTTCCTCTTCATAGACTTTTATGTAGTGTTCTCCCTTCCAGCCCTTATTCTCTTGTATGTAATTGTGCCTGTTTGTTTCTTACCCCCCTCTGCTCTTCAGTGACTTCTATGTAATCTTCATCAGTGTGCTTGTGCCCCCCTCATAGATTTCTAGGTAATAATTTATACTATATATACTTCTGTTATGTTCCACCTCTGTGTGCCTGTACCCCCTTCAGAGACTTCTATGTAATCTAATATGTCTTTTTCTCCATTCTCACCCTCTTCTCTTTCAGTCTTATGTAATGTGTGTGTTTCTCCTTTCTTGCTCCTGCCCTTCTCATAGACGTCTATGTAAACCCTATACCTCTGTGTGCCTATACCCCCAACCAGATATTAGGGAATGGGGATTAGAATACACTGACAGATTAAAATGTGGGATTATTCGTTTAGAAAAAGACGACTGAGGGGAGACCTATTACAATGTCAAATACCTGTACGGACATACAAGGATCCTCTCCAAAGATCTTTTATACCTATACCTCGGCCTTGTGAGCAGGACAAGGGGCATCCTCTACGCCTAGAGGAGAGGCGATTCTAACCATCACCATAGACAGGGGTATCTCTCTACGCCTAGAGAGAGGAGGTTCTACCATCACCATACACAGGGGGTCAGCCTCTACGGCCTAGAGGAGAGGCGTTCTACCATCCATAGACACAGGTTCTTTACTGTACGAGCATGAGACTGTGGAACTCTCTGCCGCAGAGGTTTGTTATGGCGGACTCTATGTACATGTTCCGGGAGAGGCCTGGATACTTTCTGGAGAGAAAAATATCACGGGTTATGGGATAAAACATTTATGTTTAATTCTGAAAGGTTGGACTTGATGACTTGCGTCTTTTTTCCAGCCTTATATACTATGATACTTATATACTCATGTGATGCTCTCCTGATGCATCATGGATAACATAGAAAAGAACCAAAGTCTTCCACAGGATCAGCCTTTAACTACCCCTTTACTCTGCGAAATTAGGGACCATGTGCCGATATCATGTGCTCTTACCTCACCTACAACGGGTATCATAAAAGCGGAACCCCACAACTGCGGCATAATCATTTATTATGATTGTGTACCAATTTCCTGCCTCTCTCCGTACAATAACATGACGGAGTATTTTTTTTTGGCAGGGTAGATACTAAATATAAGAATCGCTGCCAATTACGCAACGCATTGAAGGTACAGATACAAAACACGTCCACAGCCACGGCTTGTCAAGTATCCTCCCGAGCTAGAGTGTATCCTCCGAGAAGAGCCAGGCCCACCTCGTATGTCTTTTGACCTCAGTCTAAAAAAACCAAAACCCCCAAACTCCATCAGTTTCGGTCCATGATTTCAAGATTCCCTCAAACGTCACCTATCAATCAAGAGACCTGACTGGTGTCCATAAATCCATCATTTCCAACATGGACCTCTCCATTCGTGACCTCTTTCTTCTCCATCTAGAATGGACCGGAATTTTATATTTCCCGCCATCCGATCGTCCATCTACAGTAAGAATTGTTTGAACCTTGTTTCAAACACGTGAGACCAAAGGACATGGACTTTCTGTAGATTTTCGAGTCTATCTCCGTCCCGGGATAAGGTGGTGGGACATCATAGCGCATCCATTGCCACAGCTTGGGCGTATAGGGTGGTTCATGTGTGTTGGGGCGGATACCGTATTCTGTCAATGGAAGAGCCTCTTGTGTCCTGCATCTGGTGGACGACGTTCTACATTCGTGGTCTTCTTCTGGACTGTGAAGAAATGAAGAACATATCATAGTCAGGGTCATGAAAGATTTTGTTGAAGTTTCATATAACCGTTACAAAAAAAAATGAGTTAAAACTTAAAATTTAAGAAAATCTGGGATGGTGAGATCGGAACTGTATAACCGATGTTGAGCCAACAAGCCACCATGATCTACGGATGGCCACCTACCAGGTCCACTGCAATGAAAATGTAGAAGAATATGGCATACTTTCCATAAGTCTCCCATTGATGGAAAGTTTTACAATTTTTTCCACACTGATTTCCAGTCCAGAATCCAGAAGGATGAAGCATCCTTAAAGGAAACACTCCATTAAGCTGATTCAATGAATTATACATTGGGGCAGATTTACTTACCCGGCCCATTCGCGATCCAGCGGAGCGTTCTCTGAACCGGATTCGGGTCCGGACGGATTTATTAGGTAGTTCCTCCGCCGTCCACCAGGTGGCGCTGCTGCGATGAAACTCATCTGACGCTCGGGAATACACCGAGCTGGACCAGGTGAAGGTAACGCTGCCCCAAGCGACACATTTTCGATGCGGCATTTTTTCCGAATACGTTGGGTTTTTAGTTCGGCCACGCCCCCCGATTTCCGTCGCGTGCTGCCAGCGCCGATGTGCCAAAATCCCCGGGGCAATCCGGTACATCGGCGGCAAATCGGAATATTCAGATAACGCGCCGGGAAACGTGAATCGGGCCCTTAGTAAAAGCCCCCCATTGTGTAGGCCTGAGAAGGAGCAGAACTTCCAGGTTCTAAAAGGTTCTAGAATACAATGAAAATGAGTCCTGCTCCTCCTTTCAGGCAATTCAGGAATGCCAAGAGTAGAGGTAAAAAGGAACCTACAGTATAATCAGATTTTCAGTTGTTTCACACAATTTTTGTTAATAAAAATTCCACTGTGTGATATTCATAGTTTTGATGCCTTCAGTATAAATCTTTAAGTTTAATAGTCATGAAATACAGAAAACTCTTTGAATGAGAAGGTTTGTCGCAAACTTTTGGTCTGTATTGTATATCTCGCCTTCTTTTAGTTGGCAGGTCCAACACACCGGGGCCCCTGACACTACGGCCCCATAGCAGCTGCTATGGTTGCTACCACTGTAGTTATGCTCTGTATGTATGAGTGTGTGTAATTGTGATTGTTACGCCCCTGAGCCCCATACATGTGTCCTTAAATCTTCTTAAGTACCAGAATACGCAGGACATCATGGTATGGACCCGTGAGTGTTAGATGCTCTAATCTTGTCCGTTTCCTCAGCCGTAAAGGTCGTGTTTTTTCATTTGTGCCGGAAACTCTAGGCCCTAAGTTTCCAATAGGAAGGGAAATTTAGATCTTCAGTGAGATGTCCCGGGCGTGTTATTACAGGGGGATAATGGCAACGCTTAATATGTTTTCTCGGCAGGCAAGGCTCTTATTTCTTCTGTAATTACATGGTCCTGATTTGTCTACTGCAGAGCCATAAGATACCAGGGATTTCTTTAGTAAACTGCACGGATCTGGGTTGTTATCTCTCGCCCTATAAAAGGACTGATGTTTCAGGCATTTTACGCTTCGATGCATCTCTAGTCCGGATCAGGTATCCCGCTAAGAACTCACCTGACTACTTTTCTTGGTGATGACATACTTTTGACCTCTGGGGCGCTAAAGATTCTCAGTTCGGGGGACGGTCTGTGAAATACCTTGTGGTCTCCCTGTTGCAATTGTGGTGCCAAAATGTGAATGGTTTTGTAAAAGGTTTTTACTTAATCACCTCTGCTTCACACAAAGAAAAAGTAAGTGAACCTTTGGAATGACCTGGATCAATAACAGTTCATGTACTTTACTGGGTGCACCAAGTAACCACTCCAAGTACAGAAGAAAAGACAGTAAACCCTTCACCCATAACCTGCAGATCCTCTTTTACATCATCTCCGCCATATGTTCACGTTTAAGGACAAATTTGGGATCCTTCCTTTCTACAATTTTGTTTTAGGATCATCAGTGTTTCTAGTATGCCTTGTGTGCAGTGACCTCTCTGGATCCTAAAAACCAGGGACTTACTCACAGATCCAGGCACCGTGACTGTGGTATCTTCTTATATTTGTTATCCATGGCCTCCTTACAACATTTGTAACTGTGCTAAGAGCCTGAAGTGCTTTTTGGGGATCCATCAGGGTTCCCCATTCTGTAGCTTCACAGGCTGTTACACTGTCCCAGCCCATTGCTGAAACGTTGAACATTGTTTCAAAACACGTGAGAAGCAGGAATGGACATGGACTTTCTGTAGATTTTCGAGTCTATCTCCGTCCCGGGATAAGGTGGTGGGACATCATAGGCGGCATCCATTGCCACAGCTTGGGCGTAGGAGGGTGGTTCATGTTGTGTTGGGGCGGATACCGTATTCTGCAATGGAAGAGCCTCTTGTGTCCTGCATCTGGTGGACGACGTTCTACATTCGTGGTCTTCTTCTGGACTGTGAAGAAAATGAAGACCCAGATTTTCTTAAATTTTAAGTTTTAACTCATTTTTTTGTAACGGTTATATGAAACTTTCAACAAAATCTTTCATGACCCTGACTATGATATGTTCTTCATTTCTTTCCCAGTCCAGAAGAAGACCAGATGTAGAACGTCGTCACCAGATGCAGGACAAGAGGCTCTTCCATTGGAAGAATACGGTATCGCCCCAACACAACATGAACCACCCTAACGCCCAAGCTGTGGCAATGGATGCGCTATGATGTCCCACCACCTTATCCGGGACGGAGATAGACTCGAAAATCTACAGAAAGTCCATGTCCATTCCGCTCTAAGTGTTTGAAACAAGTGTTCAAACAATTCTACTGTAGATGGACTAGAGGATGGCGGGAAATAAAAATTCCGGTTCCATTCTAGATGGAGAAGAAAGAGGGCACGATGGAGAGGTCCATGTTGGGCAAATGATGGATTTATGGACACCAGTCAGGTCTCTGATTCTAGGTGACGTTCATGAGGAATCTTGAAATCATGGACCGAAACTGTGGAGTTTGGGGGGTTTTTTTTTTTAGACTGAGGTCATAAAGACATACGAGGTGGGCCTGGCTCTTCTCGGAGGATACACTCTAGGTCGGGAGGATACTTGACAAGCCGTGGCTGTGGACGTGTTTTGTATCTGTACCTTCAATGCGTTGCGTAATTGGCAGCGATTTTATATTTAGTATCTACCCTGCCAAAAAAAAATTATCCTGTCATGTTATTGTACGGAGAGAGCAGGAAATTGTACACAATCATAATAAATGATTATGCCGCAGTTGTGGGGTTCCGCTTTTATGATACCCGTTGTAGGTGAGGTAAGAGCACATGATATCGGCACATGTCCCTAATGTCGCAGAGGTAAAGGGGGTAGTTAAAGGCTGATCCTGTGAAGACTTTGGTTCTCTTCTATGTTATCCATGATGCATCAGGAGAGCATCACATGAGTATATAGTATCATAGTATATAAGGCTGGAAAAAAGACGCAAGTCCATCAAGTCCAACCTTTAGAATTAAATAAATGTTTTATCCCATAACCCGTGAATATTTTTCTCTCCAGAAGTTCACAGGCCTCTCCGGAACATGTAAATAGAAGTCCGCATAACAACCTCTGCGGCAGAGAGTTCCACAGTCTCATGCTCGTACAGTAAAGAACCTGTGTCTATGTTGATGGTAGAACGCCTCTCCTTAGGCGTATGAGGACAGCCACCCCCATGTGTATGGTGATGGTAGAACCTCCTCTTCATCTAGGCGTAGAGAGATACCCCTGTCTATGGTGATGGTAGAATCGCTTCCTCTAGGCGTAGAGGATGCCCCTTGTCCTGCTCACAAGCCGAGGTATATTAAAAGATCTTTGGAGGATCCTTGTATGTCCGTACAGGTATTTGACATTGTAATGGGTCTCCCCTCAGTCGTCTTTTTCTAAAACGAATAATCCCACATTTTAATCTGTCAGTGTATTCTAATCCCCATTCCCTAATAATCTGGTGGCTCTCCTTGCACCCGTTCCAGCTCTATTATATCCTTTTTATCACTGATGCCCCAAACTGTACACAATATTACATGTGGGTCTGACCAGGGATTTGTAAAGGGCAGGCAGAACTATGTCTTATCATGAGAATCTATTCTCTCTGATACATCCCATTATTTTATTGCTTAGCAGCAGCCGCTGGCTCTGGTCACGTAAAATTAAGTTACATCCACCAATACCCCAAGTGCTTCAGCTCCAGTTTAAAAGTAATTGACCGTTTAGAACATTAATTATACTTTTGCTTCCCATGGGCCAAGTGCATAACTTACATTTATCTACATAAACCTCATCAACCATTTCTTGCCCATCCCTCAAGCTTCCACAAATCCTCTGTAATGCTAAAACTACGACCTCAGTAGGTTATACTTTAACAGCTTAGTATCATCTGCAAATATTGAAACTTGACTGTGTAAACCCACTACAAGGTCATTAATAAAAATATTAAAAAGAAGTGGCCCCAATACTGACCCCTGTGGCCCTCCACTGGTAACAACAACCCAATCTGAGAATGTGCCATTAATGACCACCCTCGTTTTCTATCACTAAGCCAATTACTTACCCAAATACACAGATTTTTCTATTCCCAGCAGTCTCATTTTATATACCAACCTTTATGTGGCACGGTGTCAAATGCCTTTGAAAAGTCCAGATATAACAACATAGGCAACTAGGCGTTTACCATTGTACCTCCTGGGAGGACAGTGTGGTAATTTTCATGCTTTGTACTCTTACAAAAACATAGAGAGTTGTAGGGGTATACCCAGGATGATTGCATTGTCATGTCCACATTATAACAGTGTAATTGTAATACAGTAGAGTTATAGGAGTCTATGCTACGCCAGTGGGAACCTTGTGTGGTACACTCCATTTACCGTAACGCATCATCAGGAATTGAGATAAGAAATCTTGGTCGGACACACCGATCCATGTAACTTCTGAGTGATGGCTGGTTTCCGATAAATTTTCCCCGCTGGTGGTCCGCCGGCCATATCTACTAAGAAAGTTCGGCTTCTTAGTAATAACGGTGCAAACTTTGCCAATTTATTCATATAAGACGATCCGGATATTTGGATTATTAGGTTTTTGATGAGAACATCCATACGATTACGATTTAATGGGTATTTATGGTTGAAGGGTGGGCCTCAAGATCATCACCTCTAGTAGGCCAAACACATGCCAGTCCGACATTGCCTCGGATGTTTTACAAAGTTAATATTTCACTATTAAAGATGCCAGAAAACGTTGTAAAAACGGCCCCCCCCCCCCCCCTAGAGGAACAAGCAGCCTAAAATAGGACACCCCCACCAGTAATCGGGTTTGTATGAAAAGGTTATGTTTCTAGAATTGGAGCACAAATTGCCTGAATACACTGTTAGGATTTGGATCTCGACTTTATTTTATGTTTTGTGGAGTGATATAAAGTTTTCCCAAAAAAAAAAAAGAGAAATGAAAAAAGCGTCAGTTTTTTTTAAATTAAGGAGAAACATTTCAGAAAGGGGGATGTGATGTGCCTTGTTCTGCTCTTTTCTGCAGTGAGCAGTGTGACTGCTTATTTACTCAACGTTAATACTCAGCTTCCAGTTGCGTATCGTTGCGTTTTGTCTCCGTTTTTGTAACGGTGTCTCTGTGATGCATCGTTTGTCTCCGTGTCCGTAAAAAAAAAACTGAAGGTGCAAACATCAGCTTTAAAAAAACATCACACGTGGTTTTTCAGCCTCATCGGTTGAATAAAAAAAAAAAAAGGGACCATATTGCATTCAGTGATCCGATCCGTGAAAAAAATAGGACACGTTCCATAATTCTTTTCCACGGACAACGGATCAGTGAAAATACAAAACCAATGTGAAAACTCCCATAGAAACGTGGATTCGTGGAAATAACTGAAACACGGACGTGAACGCCAATGTGAAAGAGCACTAAACGCTAAAACTAAAGTCTTTGGGCTCATCTACTTTAGGTAGATAAGAAGCTAATGATTAACTCTTTCATACTTAGGAAATCTACCATCAAAACTATATGATAACCAGGGACATTACTCATAGATCCAGGCACGTGACTGTGGTAATCATCTTATGTGTTATCCATGGCCTCTTCTTCTAAAATCAACTGTTATAATTATCCTAATGAGTCTGAAGGGGTGATTAGGGGTGTTATCAGGATGTTACATCTGTTTCTCCTCCTCCCCTCAGCGCTTACCCTCTTCCAAACTGTGTCATACGTCAGGACCAACCATGAAGATCCCAAACTGGGAGCCCAAACTGTGTATCCGTCGGGTCCAACCATGATGATCCTATGGAGGGGAGCCCAAAACTTGTAATCCGTCAGGTCAACCATGATGATCCCTATGGAGGGGGAGCCCAAACTGTGTCATCCGTCAGGAACCAAACATGATGATCCTATGGGTGAAAGCCCAAAACTGTGTCATCCTTGAGGCCAACCATGTGATCCCTATGGGAGGGGAGCCCAAACTGTGTCATCCATCAGGACCAACCATGATGATCCCTCACTATTGTGATCCCCCCTCCCCCCTCCAATTCAGTCCCTATGATTATCCCGGTTTAAGTGGCGGTTTAATCATCAGCTGATGGTGGAATTAAAAGGAGTATAATGGGAATTCAGGGAAACCCCGGGGGCAGTATACTTATCCACTCCAGCGCTCTACCCCCAGGTTGTTGCCAATAATCCTGGAAGAATCAGTGCCCATAGCACTTATTCCTTACGGAATTTTGTGCAGAAAAATCTGCTACGTACGTAATAAAGTTCTGCTGATATTTTCAAAAAACGATTTTTCTGCCTTATTATGCTAATAGGCAAGGAGAAGAGCTTAGAGGTTGTTACCAGAGACCCTCTGTGCTGCAGATTCACAGGTGGTTACAAGGTCCTCCTCATCACTCCCTCTCCCTCCTGTAATCTCACTGTAGCACAGGAAGTTTCAGCACACAGAGGGAGTGGGGAAGTGCGCTGCACACTGTAAACAGTCTATGAATCTGTAGAACGGAGGGGCACTGGTAACAACCCAATAGCCTTTCAGGTCCATTAGCATAATTATAAAGTTGATTTTAGAAGGAAGGAGGCCATGGATAACCAATAAATAAGATGACCACACTCTGGTGCCTGGATCTATGAGTAATGTCCCTGGTTTATCAGGCTTGTTATGCGTCACCTGGAGGGGTTTATTACTACGCCTGTGGATGTATGTACATAGCAATTCTGTGTTGTTCCGCTCAGGATTGGTCCGCCTTCTATTGAAAAAGCACAAACGTTAGTGATGAGGAATGTTTTTGCTCCGTACACACCAGCAGGCGCGGACAGTCCCACAACTCGCCTCGCAACATCATTGCACCAGTTTTTCTTTGCTTTCGGCAGGATATTGTGCTGAAGGGGGGAAATGGGGAAATAAAATAACTGCATTTTGTCTCCATTAGGTATAAAGGGATGGGTTGTAACGTGTTTTATGTTAATAATCCGACCAGAATTCTACATATATATCCTGTAATTGGGCAGTTAGTAGCTGTTAGTATGATTATGATCCACAATACGGATTGTTAGATGGTAATAAAGGGGGGGGGGGGGTGGTTCTACCCTTTATTTGGAGGTCGCTAGGGGTCCGACACCTGGATCTGGATGGGCGATTACAGCGCAGTGGTTAAGTGCAATCCAGACACTTGCAGTGGCCGTGCTGCGCTATTGCGGCCTCAGCTCCATTCATGTGAAACAGGATGGCTCATACATTGGTCCTGTAGTCAGCTGATCGAGTGTGGGGGTCCACATGTCAGACCCCTTAATTCCAACTTAATGACCAAGGACGGAACGGTATTGGTCAGGGAGGATGTCATATAAGACACCGTTAGTATGTTGTTATAAAAGCGGACTGTGAAAAATGCATTCATAAACTGGACTCTGAGTGCGGCGAAGTCTCCTCACACTCCTGCGCTCTTAGATCTCTGCATTGAACTGTTTTAATGCCCTCTACTCTGGGTAAAAGTGTAGGAGGTTGCCTGTTGAGAAAGGGCTTGGGGAGGATTGATGCAGACAGCACAGAGCACAGCAGTGTGAGGGCACGCCTCCTTAAAAGCTACGATCCTGGATTATAAATCCATATTTCACAGTCCCTGTGTACTAAGAAATACACAATGGTTGATTATACAGACCTCTAGTAGAAACAATACCAAAAGCTGGCTGCAGAGAGGAGACAGCAGAACACAACAGTGTTGGGACATGCGTCTAAAAGATATATTACTGGAATGTAGATCCATATTTCACATTCCTTCTGGTACAATGAAAATACAAACAGGTTATTTATTATTACAGATCTAAATAAAGATAGCTAACACTAGAAGCAGAGAGCACAGAACACAAAACAGTGTGAGGACATGCCTCTGAAAGATACATTAGGGGAATATTAATCCTTCTGCTACTAAGAACATACACAAAGGGTGATTATACAGACTTAGGGCCAATACTTAGCACTGGCTGCAGAGAGCACAGAGCACAGCAGTGTGAAGGCATCCTAAGAAGAACATAAACTCCATAGTTCACTGTCCTACTAAGAACATGCCAGAAAGTGTGATTACACAGATCTCCAGAGGACAATACCTAGCACTGGCTGCAGAGAGCACAGAGCACAGCAGATTGTGAAGGCATTCCTAAGAAGAATATAAATCCATAGTTCACTGTCCTACTAAGAACATGCACAAAGTTGATTACACAGATCTGCAGGGACCAATACCTAAACTGGATCGCAGAGAGCACAGAGCACAGCAGGAATATAAAATCTAATTTTCACAGTCCTGCTGCTACTAACAACACACACAAAGGGTCTGAGTACACAGATCTCTAGGGGACAATATCTAGGACTGTCTGATGTTTGTATGGTCTAAACTTTATTGGAAAACCGGCACAGTGTATTCTTAGTAGGTCCTGATGATTATAGACAGGTGACACTGGCGGTAAATGAGAGATATAATAAAGCCCATTACACACGTGTATTGCCCCCGCGGGGGACGTGCTCCTCAGGGTGTGATGTCAGATAACTGCAGACACCGACATCTGCAAGAGGCGGTCGCTGAGCCTCCGGAATTAGATTGCAAGCTCCCGGGAACAGGACTAATTACATCTTTATGATCATCGCACCAAATGTTTTCCAGCCCCCATGCTCCTCCCTGCCCTGCGGACCACCCAGAGGAGGGGATGACGCCCAGATAGACAAGACATGGCCCACATTTAGCAAGAGAACAGCACAGAGTGTGTGTACTATGTGCAGGTCCTGTGTAAGTGCAGGGAGGGGGCGCCAGCAGATTCAGGAGTTTTGCATGAAATCCGCACTGTTCCGACAGGGGGCACAACTTTGTTTGATTGCAACCTTTAACATGGGGCGTTGCGACACAATTAGGTTTGGACTTTGCATGCAGGGGCTTCAATAAATGTGCCCCATTTGTCTACTTCCTGGTAGGGCAGGGCCGCTGCCACCCCGATTTTTTAACAATATCTTCCATAAGAAACATTATTGGGGCTCATTTATAAGGGTTCGGGTTTCCCCGACGATAATCCGATGCCCTGAAATTCCCCGGGATTTTGGCGCCATCGGCGCAGCTTTCACCAACAGAAATAGGGGGTGTGGCGTTGGACAACCGACGGGATTTGTAAAAACAGAATTTAAAAAAATTTAAATTTAAAAAAGAATTTGTCGCAAGATCAGCACTCACATGCACCGGGGGGGGGACCTCAGCGCAGCAGCGACACTGGTGGTCTTGGGCGCACGGACCTTAGTGAATCCCGGCAGAACCGAATCAGCGTCAGAGAACGCGGCCGCTAGATCGCGACTGGACCGGCTAAGTAAAATGTGCCCATTATATAAATATCTAAAAGAAGAAAAGAGGAATAAGAGACAGGGAGCCATGTTATACAACATCCATACAGGGGGGCCACGCTACACATCACCTAAAGATGTGACGTACTAGAGTTCAAGGTGAGAGATATGATAAAAATGATAATTATTCTATTGGTCTCTGTTTACTAATCATTCAGGCTGAGCCGCCCCCCCCCCCCCACCCCCGCCCCAGAGGCTCCCATGGCTATGACTGGGCAGTTATATTATATATATATATAGTATAGGTATATAAAAGGCCCGTCCCTTTAACACTCAGGACAAGTCTGAGGGACGACCTGGAGGAGAAATCATCCCCTTTAACTGGAGAATTTGTACCAAAACCTGAAACCCACGGGGGTATAGATGTTATGTCCCTTGCACTTTCGTCGCACTGTTCACGGTTTTGGGATTTGTGCAGCTTTGAAGGTATTTAACAGGGGTGGTATTTGCGGGATTATGTTGCATCGATCGGAGTGTGGTTTGCAGCGGCGTCTTGCTTCCATGCGACGAAACAGGAGAGAGGGCCAGGCCGTATTCGGCAATCCGATTGATTCGGAACTGAGCGCGGATTATTAAGATTAGATTCAAATTGTGTCGAACAAGCCATGCCAATCGGAGAAGAAAGAAGGTGAACTCTGGCCGGTACACGTGTGTATGTCCTAGTGGGATATGGTATGTGCGGGTCGATAGCTGAGCGGGATGGTGTGTGATGATTGGATGATGGTTGATGGTGCGCGCGTCCGGGATGGGATGATGTGGGATGACTTCTGTCGCAGAGCGGTGATGAGTGGGGTATGATGATCGGGGTGAGTTGGGTGATGATTCGCGGTGTTGATGGCTGAGATGTCCGGGCTGTGATGGTGATGATGTCCGGGGATATGAGTGATGGTGATGATGTCCGGGGATTGATGATGGTGGGTGATGTCCGTGGGATGATGATGTGTCGATGATATAGGATGGAGGATCGGAGGAGTGCGATAGGGAATGGGTGATGATGATGGGGGATGAGTGCGATCTGGGTGAGTGAGGCCCGTGGGAGGAGGGAGTGGGATGAGGGTGCTCTGGGGATAGAGGATGGGTGGATAGGGTGGGGGGGTTGAGGGATGTTGGCAGAGGGAGTGGGTGGTGGTGGATGATTGCGGGGAGTGAGGGGGGTGAGGAGTTGTCAGGGAGATTGGGCGGGAGAGGTGGTAGCCGAGGATGCGGTAGGGATGAGTCGGGGATGATCGGGGGGGTGAGGTTGATGGAGTCAGAGGGGGAGAGGGGGGAGGGGGAGGGGGGTGATGAGGTGTGATGGGATGAGGGGGGGTGAGATGTCGTGGGATGATGGGTGGTGACTGATGTAGGGGGCGAGGTGATAGAGTGGGCTCTGGTAGGGGTGGGGGGATGTCGGGGATGGGGGTGGTTTGATGTGGGGATGATGGTGGTGGTGATGATGTAACGGGGAGATGGAGGTGATGTACGGGGATGATGGTGGGGGTGATGTCCGGGGGATGATGTCGTGCGATGTCTGGGGATGCTGGTGTGGTGATGTTGGGCGTGATGGTAGGTGATGATGAGGTCCGGGGGATGATGGTGTTGATGATGATGTCCGGGATGATGATGGTGGTGATGTCCGGGGATGATGGTGGTGGTGATGTCCGGGGATGATGATGGTGGTGATGTCTGGGGATGATGGTCGTGATGTCCGGGGATGATGATGGTGATGATTGTCCGGGGATGATGATGGTGATGATTGCCGGGGGCATGAAGGCGGTGGTATGGTGATTGTTTCTGGGATGATGGTGGGATGGTCCGGGGTGATGATGGTGATGTGATGATCGGTGATGTGGGATGAGGTCCGTGGTGATGATTGCGGGTGATGATCCGGGATTGATGGATGGTGGTAGTCCGGGGGATGATGGTGGGTTGTGAGATGTCCGCGGATGATGGTGATGATCGTCCGGGGATGATGTGGTGGTGATGTCCGGGGATGAGTCAGGTGATGGATGCCGGGATGATGGTTGGTGATGTCCGGGGATGGTGGTGGTGATGATGCCCGGGGATGATGATCGGTGGTGAGTGTTACGGGGATGATGGTGGTGATGATTGCCGGGGATGATGATGGTGGTGATGTCCGGGGATTGTTGATGGTCGGTGATGATGCGAGGATGTGATGGTGATGTCCGGGGATGATGGTGTGAGTTGTCCGGGGATGATGGTTATAGTGATGATGTTCCAGGGATTGATGATGGTGATGATGTCCGGGGTGTGATGGTGGGGTGGGTGATGTCCGGGGATGAGTGGTGATGAGTTGTCCGGGGATGATGGTAGTGATGATGGTCGGGATGTGTGATGTGGTGATGTCGGGGATGAGATGGTGGTGGTGTATGTCGGGGATGATGTGAGTGTGTGATAATGTCCTGGGATGATGTGGTGTGATGAGTCGGGGATGATGGTAGGGTGTATTGTGATGATTGTCCGGGATGATGGTGGTGATGATGTCCGGGGATGATGATGGTGGTGATGTTCCGGGGTGATGAGGTGATGAGTCGATGATGGGGTGATATGTCGCGGGGATGAGTGGTGATTGATGGTCCGGGAGATGGTGGTGATGATGTCGGGATGATGAGTGGTGATGATGTCGGGGATGTGATTTGAATGATGTTGTCCTGGATGATTGATGGTGAGTGATGTCCGGGATGATATGTGATTGAGTGGGGGATGATCGGGGATGTTGATGATGTGGTGGTGATGATGCCGGGATGATGGATGGTGGTGAGGTCCGGATATCCGGTGGTGGTGATCGATGTGTGGGTGATAATTCCGGGGATGATGATGGTGCTGATGTCCGGGGATGATGGTGATGATGTCCGGGGATGATGATGGTGGTGATGTCCGGGGATGATGGTGGGTGGTGATGTCCGGGGATGATGGTGGTGATGTCCGGGGGATGATGTGTGTGATGATGTCGGGGATGGTGGTGATGATGATGTCCGGGGATGATGGTGGTGATGATGTCCGCGGATGATGGGTGATTATTGTCGGGGCTGATGCACTAGACTCAGCCGCCCAGAGGGGGAGCGGGAGAGGGAGGAGGGCTGTGGCCGCTGCAATCCTGGGGAAAATAAACCACACATGGGGAGCGTCCGGGCTCCTGACACTACCATCCGGCGGAGTGAGCGGATCACGCCCCGCGACCTCCTCCTCCTCATAGCGGCCGGTGCGTCACACGCCCCCCGGGGGACGATTTTATGTGACGGGGCGGGAAAGCGACGACACACGAAGCCTCTCCCGGATGGACGGAACACCGACTCCCACCTCCTTCAACGACCGTGGCACCTGCTCCGCCGCCAGGGCATACGAGCGAGCGCGGGCCGGATCCGCCCAGGTAAGGAGCGCCGGCCGGGACGGCGAAGGGGACTGGGAACGGAAGTACGGGGATGTGCGGCTTAGTCTGCAGAAGGGCCTGGAGTAGTGTGAGGAGGGAGGGGCTCCGCGGCCCCTGTGCATCCTTCTTACCCGGTGGGGACACTTACCACAGGCCGGGGATCACCCCACAGCTGCAGGCCCAGACACCCGATCGGGCGTGCGAGGAGGCGTGACCCCGGCCATGACACATGTTGCTGCTCCTGTAACCTCCATGCAACCGTGCTGGCTCCAGCGGCTGTGCACAAACTAACAACTCCAGCATGCACTGACAGGGGGTCGGTGGAACCATCAGGGGCTGGGGGAGTTGTAGTTCCCACAACTTATGAAGAAGTTCTCACCTACCTTCTGTCAGGTACAGATCGGGGCACGGGGGTTACGTCTATTTTGGTTGTGTCTCACTTTGCAAAAATTGTTTAGTTTTACCCTCCAGACTTGAGATAATCTGACAACTTTCTGCAAATTGGGGTAAGCAATGTTATAAAATGGCATGTCGGGCTTTTTTAAAAAGGGGATTGTTCCAGGTCCCAATGTTAGGCTGGTTTGGGTTTAATATGTAAATTTAAACATATCTGCCCCACTCCGATCCGGTGCTGGTGGCCCTGTTGATGGGTTGAACGCTGCAGCCAATGGCCCGTCCTTGAGGGACCCTCTGATATGCGGCCATAACCCTATGTTCCAGACCGACAACTGGATGGGGCTATGGGAATCCTGAGGTGATGGAGGTAAGAAGAAAACAAAGCGCAAATGATGTACGCCCTGACGCCACGCGCCTAATACTTCCCGTCTTTGGCTTCGGAGCGGAGGGGGGTCAATCCTTGGCTTTCCTTGGACGGAACAAGATGTCTCTTCCTTGATCGTCACGTTCCCGCAGTCCAAAGGCGGAGTAGAAGGAGGTCCCGTGCGTGGAACCCCGTTCCCCTAAGCAGTACAGACCAGCAGGAGCAGTTTCAGGGGCACTTTGTTTTTGCCATTTTTTTGCAATTTGCCACCTCGGTTCCCAAGGGAATTTTCCGGCATCTCTGTAAGGCGTGTTTCCACAAGTTACAGGTTTCGCTGAACAGATGTACGGAGTTGATGACGATCCAATCCAGCTATGTGGGGAGAAAAAAAATCTTTCAATAAGATGTAGCCACATCATATAAGGACCGTCGATTGTCGCTGACGCGTAACCGTTCGTACGGAAATAATCCGTGCAATCCACGTGAGCCTCGTTTGCAGAGAATAACTGATCTGCATCAGCAGTTTAGAGAGTAGAGATTAGCGGACCCGTGTTTCAGGTCGGATAGCGCGACCCGGACTTAAACTGGATTGCGACCGAATGCCATCCGGGACAAATTGAGGCTCATTCAATTGACTCGGATTGGTATTCGGACCGCCACTCCGGTAAACTTTCGGGTGTGTCGCCGGACCCGAACGGAGGAGGAAACTACGTGTCCGCTCATACTCTATCTGAACCAGTCGGGTTTCATGTAGTTTCTAATGACTGGGGGTAACCCTCAAATGTGCGGGAATACCCTAAAAATCCTACAGGTATAGGGCAGCACTGCTCCTACGCTGCAGCATGTGGAATCTATCCCCTTTCATTTTTGCCCTAAATTACCTACCCAAACTCCACTCTCTGAATGTGATGAGGGCTTTTGTCCCACTACCCACATGTGACCCCCAGTATCTTTGTTTTTATTTTCAGATGACTTTATGCCCATAAATGCGGTTGTTTTTTAGAAAATGCAAATGAGGTGTGATAGTGGAGAGGGGGAGGAGTTGGCAGAGCACCTTAGGCAGTAGTTAGTAACAAAATTGTCCCCAACTCCCACGACACCTCCACCGCTCAGCGTTCTCCTCTCTCCTTTCAGATTAGTCACTTTTTTCCCTAGTCCAGGCAATATGGGATCTGGAACCCAAGGTCCCGAACACCCAAAAGCACTTCACCCTCTTGCAATCGGACTCATTGTTCAGACTCATCAGGGGGGAGGTACGTAGTGATCAGTGGTGGGGTCTTGACTCCTGGGGAACTCTCGTGTCCATTTCAATAGAAGTTAACGGATTGTGTTGTCCACGACAGTATCTTTCCATCTCTTGGGGTTAAAGGGATCTACATAGTTTCCATTGTGACGCGAGTCACTGTGAGATAATCTCTATAGTCCGGTTGTAGTCCTGGGGGGATATCAAATACTACTGCCCATTATATGACATGTACTCCAGCTTCCTCGAATCCACCTAACCTACCCTGGTATCTGTCTCCGTAACATCTCGCTGCCAGTGGAGGAGAATCCGGTCCCATAGAAACATCGATGTTATAGAATAGTCTTGAATCAGCACTGATGTGAATAAAGCACTGGGGTGAGCTTAGTTAACTTACAGTTAGATTCCAACAGTCTGTCGGTGTTACTTTTTTTTCATCCCTTCATCTTCATAACTTTTTAGGATAGTGTTCTCCCTTCCAGCCTTATTCTCTTGTATGTAATTGTGCTGTTGTTTTTACCCCCTCTGCTCTCAGTGACTTTATGTAATCTTCATCAGTTGTGCTTGTGCCCCCCTCATAGATTTCTAGGTAAAATTTATACCTATAGTCTATATATGTTAGTTTCCAACCTTGTGTGCCTGTAACCCTTTCAGAGACTTTCGATGTAATCTAATACGTAATTTTCTCCATTCTCACCCTATTCTCTTTCAGTCTTATGTAATCGGTTGTGTGTTTTCTTCCTTTCTTGCTCCTGCCCTTCTCATAGACTTCTATGTAACCCTATACCACTGTTGTGCTATACCCCCTCCTCCTCATAGACTTCTATGTAAACCCTACACAACTGGTGCCTATACCACATACCTCCTGCCTCAGACTTCTATGTAGTAAAACCCTTATACCACTGTCGTCTATACCACCTACTCTGCTCCGACTTCTAGTAAACCCATACCACTGTGTGCCTATTACATCTCCTCATAGACTTCTCTTGTAAAACCCCTAACCACTGTGGGCCTATACCCCCTACTTCCTGCCTAAACTTCTATGTAACCTATACCTCCGTGTGCCTTTACCCCCCCTCCTCCTCCGCCTCATAGACTTATATGTAAACCATAATACCACTGTGTGCCGTACCCCCATCCTCCTCCTCCTCTAGACTTCGATGTAAACCCTATATAATGTGTGCCTATACCCCTAATCCTCATCATAGACTTATATGTAAACACATATACCTCTGTGTGCCTGTATCTTTGCTCGTTCCCTCACCCTCCCCCTCTTGGAGACTTGTACTTTACCCTTTATACTTGGAAACCATGGACATCTTCAGTCGAGAAAGAAGGGGAAACAGCTGCGTTCTGGATAAAAAATGTATACATTGATTCTATTTCTTTTATTTCTTCTACATTTCTTCCACTCATTGTACTGTTGATTTATGCTTAAAATTTTAAGCCACCAAAATAAGTGTCAAAAATGGCAAAAAAAAAAAAACATACGAACATCATCTTTTGAACCTTGTGCTTAAAATAGTAGTCAATTTTGGCAGAGAAATCTTTACGGTTCAACAGTTCAGGCTCGGCCCGGGGATCAGGGCAGGGGACTTATGTTAACCCCGTAATTGGAGGAGGAAGGCTGCTCCCAGGAGGTGGATAATTAAACCGCAGGACATTGTCATGGATGGATATAATGCCAGCGGTTTGGTGCAGTGTGGACTGACAACAAACTCGCATGATAATCCATATTCATGCAAAGTATTCTGTTGCAGAGTCCTTTGGAGAGATGAGTAGATCGGGGCCTTGCAACTGTATCCTTGTTATTAGCCTGGAACTACTTCTGTTTAATCCAAGTGTGACTGTAGGGACTACAACCACCAGCATGCATGGTCCCATGGTCTTGTCGCAGAGCTGCTCACATGCGCACACCTGTGGTGGTGCTTGACACATCCGGTGTTTAATTTGATCATCAAGATGTTCTGTCGGCGGCACGTCTGTATTAGGAGGGGGTCTCGGTTCTGTTGTCAAGGGTAATAGCTCCTGTCTGGGCGGTGATTTCCTCCCATTGTCCTTGTGGGGTTTTTTTTTGTTTTTACAATTTGTTATACAGGCGGCCCCCCTACTTAAGGACACCCGACTTACAGACAACCCATAGTTAAAGACAGACCCTTCCGCCCACTGTGCTCTGGTGAAGCTCTCTGGATGCTTTAAAAAGTCCAGATTGCAATAATCAGCTTAAAATTGTATGCAATGAAGCTTTTATTGATAATCTTGGTCCGATTACAGCAAAAAAATTTGAAAAACTCCAATTGTCACTGGGCAAAAAAAACAAAATGTCGGGAAACTACAATGAAAAATATACAGTTCGACTTACATACAAATTCAACTTAAGAACAAAACCTCAAGTCCTATCTTGTATGTACCCGGGGCGGGACTGCCTGTATATGTGTTATTGTACGTGTGGGATATTGGTGTCGAGGGAATTAGTGGATCTTTTTTAGAAATCTGCAGGTCATTGTAAAAAAGCTCTTCCATAAGTCTCCAAAAGGCAGGCACAGGCAGTGGCTAGCTACGCAGAATGCCGTATTAGCGAAGCAGATGGATTTATTTTGTTAAAGGAATCTGTCACCTGATTTGAACCCTTAACAGGGGTGGTCATTTCTTTTACATAAGTTACATTTACTGCCTAATAATGACCTGAGTGTCAGCAAGTGACTCCGCAGTCCCGCTACATTAAAAATTTGTGTATGACTTTCTGTTATCTTTGTACATTGTCTGAGCTCTGCTGAATAGGAGGAGCTGCAGCAGCAGGAGAGTTTATGACTTTTCCTGCTCCCATTCCCAATCAGTGGACACGGACAGCAAAAAAAGGACCACAGTGGGGAACGCCACTTGGCGGAGGGAAGTAGTTTGAAACGGGAGAAGCTGGGTTTATGTGAGAGGGCAGAGCAGAGGGAAGAGCGGAAGAGCTGAAGTTCTCAAAGAAGGCAAAGCTAAGATTATGAAAAAAGTGGCCGACCCCCTTTTATTTTAAACTCGCAGCCCCCCTCGTTGGGGGGGGGGGTTTAATTGTCTTCTAGAATTCCGTATTTTATGTGAAATCTCATTCCGTTTACTCCAAAGCCCGGCTGACTGATCAAAAGCAGAGGAAGAGTCATATTTGCCTGAGACGAGGTCAAAATTTAGAGCTGCAGGGGGGATTAGTTATTTCAGCGCGGCTCTATCTTCAGTTCTGTCGAACCCACAAAACAGAAACTCTGATGTCTGATTTATTTGATAAAGATAATATTTCCTTCTTTTCAGATCGAATCGAGGATTCTAGTTCAGCTGGAGATTATCCCTACACTTCTCCACCCTGTAGACCTGTGAGGGATGGTGTGTAGTGGACTCGCTGACTTCCTCTGTGCTGCGATACACATGGGATATTACATCATTGTAGAAATGGAATTAGCAGAACATGAGGTAATCCTCTGAGAGTCATGCATTTTATTGTCATAACCCCGCAACGTCCCGGGGTTGGCAGCTGATTATCACACGGTGCCTTACAAGTTACTATATTATTATTAATTTAATGCTTATGGGCGGAGCCTACTGGACCAAGAGGGGCGGAGCTATTTCGTTGCAGTTCTTGTTTTCTTATTACATCAGGGACTAGTCACGGGCCTGGAGACACGCCGAGCGGGTTTGATAAAGATCTTCCCGTATGAGAGTATTAGTCGTCCATTAAACGTGACCGCACTCTCTTCGGAAATAAGTCATCTGTCTATGAATAACAGGGCCGTCAGGGAGAAGGGGAGAGAGAAGGGGAGGGAAGTGGGTGGCCGCTTCGGTCTGTAAGGCCTTGTTCACATGGTGCGGGGACAGCGGCCCAGCGTACATGTGCTTTAGTAGTCGCATTATTATAATGTATTTTAGGTTTTCATACAGTAGGCGCAGTCTGCATTCGGGTTTCTTTGGAACCCATTGAGGGACCAGTATATTGCTCTGCCGTGATATTCAGACGGCCCTCTCTCCTGGTTGTTTCGGAAACATGGATGTTCAATAGTGGAGGTTTCTGAGCTGGTGTATAGATAAGGCCACATTTCACACAACCTGAGCCTATGGACACACGGTCACCGTGCGGTGGCAAGGCAATCCATCGGTTTCAATGGTGAGGCCTCTAAGGCGTTAGTGTCTTTTGAAGGGAAAATTATTAGTAATTTTTAACGTTGTTTGCAAAGCTGCAGGAGCAGTGTTGGATAGCAGCCTCTTAGAGAATATGTGTAATAGAATACCCTAAAGTAGCAGGAGTGGGTTATTAATCAAAATGTAATTTGTGTTCTAGGGTGTAGATGGAACTGCGTGTTTTGTTTTTTTTGAGATCTCCTCAAAGTACTGCTACACCGCCTCTCACCGCTGCGTAGCAGCTTATGTTTTGAATTGTACAGCGTATGAGGGGAGTGTTTAGCCAGTCAGTGAGGAGGATCTCGCCCACACCAGAGTCCTCCGGATCCAGCAGGCTTTACAATATGGAATATAAAGAAATTTTCAGAGAGGAGGCCTCCATGCTACCGACCTAAAATGCACACAAAGGTTATGGTTACACAGTTTCCCAGGGACCATACCTAACACGTGTTGTACTGCTTGATAGTCAGAAATAGAAATGTATTGACCCTCTACCATTGTCTCTTTTAAATGTATTTCCTTATTGAACAGACGCAGGATTCCGGTCTAAACTTTCCCCGCTTACAAGCACCTCCTATTCATCAGAGCTCAGAATGTACAACAAAGAATCAAACCAGGTCTGCACAACAGCACAAAAAAAAAATTAAGTAGCTGGACTGCTGAATCACCTGATGCTAGGATATTATTTAGGCAGTAAAGGGCACATGGAAACCATTAAGTCAGGATGGCCAATCCCGCCTCACGATAAGAGCACACTGCAGTCTTTCTGACCATCCCCAATTAGTATTGTTTGGAAAAATGTAGCTGGAGTTTGAGTCAATTGTTCTAATTTTTTATTTTAGTTGCTGTATATTTGTGTTTCCATTCTGCTTAATGCCAGGCCCTGGTGATGCAAGTTTTTATCTACGGACAGGGGCCAGATCTGATCACGGACATTGGTGGCTGATTATCTCTGTGGTGAGCAGTATGACTGAGCGCCGGGGTCTCTGGTATCGGCCATTGTTTGTGGGGAGCGCGCGGGCTTCATAATCACAGGCATATATTCATCCAGAAAGGGGAATTATTAGCGTAACGGCTGATGGTGTTATTTTTTTTAATTCAGATACTACGTAGAAGGAAGGAACGGCGTGCGGCATGTCGGATTCAGGCCTTGTATGGTAATATATGCACAACTTGTCGACTAATCCATACTGATCGTATTCCTCTAATGTTCCACAAATTAGATGGGTTTATACTGTGGGGGGATGTCTATCGTTTATGAAGGCTCATAATGGGTTAAAAAACAAAAGTAACATCTACTACCGTTTCTGCTGTGTGTGAAATTCAGTTATGTGTCTATTTCCTGCTTTTTCTAACATCCGAAGCCACTCACCCACGCCGAGCCTGTTGATTGGCCTGTCAATGGAATAGGTTAACTTTATTAAGAGATGTCGTTGTGGATGCCTAACCTATGAGGCTGGTATCTATAGTATGTGTATAAATGTGTGACCTGTAGGGGGCCCTAATACTCGGCATGGTATAATCCCCCCCCCTCAGCAGACCACCCACATCTTCGTGACGGATCAGCGGCTTGGGTTTCCTTTTGTATAAAATTCAGCCACATAACCAAGTTTTATACAGATTATAAAAGCTTTTAGTACAAATATCTAATCGCTCCAGATCGGTCACATGATCGCGCCCCCCCCCATTCCCCTGTGTATGTTTATAGGACCTGAGCTATTTATTATAATATTTTCAGAAGGTTACACGGAGGCACTCGATTATATGGCTGCGTGCTGTCGTGGATTAGCCTTGCTCGGCGAAAGCATTGAAATGGTATGGATGTGGGGGTACGGCTATGTTCACACAGGACCGACGTGCGTTCAGGCTTAATCACATGTGATATCCGATTTCTACGCCCCGTGTCGAAATATGATGTGCAGTGGTTGACGCCCAATTGTAGCGTTTGGAGTTCACCGCTTGTGAATACAGAAGGCACATAACTATGAGTCCACCCGTATTCTTGTGCTCTGGTTGTTCCTGTGCCGTTTAGGCTCAGAAAATTGGGGGCCTGTTATTAGGATAAGGCATAAACACCCCCTGGATATTTTAAAGGGGATGAGGGTGCACATTGTGTTTGGCTTAGTTTGTTACCCCTTCCATAGGTTGAAACTAACATTACGGACTGGTGGACACCCCCCCCTCGCTTGAGGGGGGGGTTTCCTAATATGAATTAGACCATCCACAGTTTCGGGGATAACTTGGTGGGGGGTGGGTAGTTCCCCCTAGTGGAGCAGTCGGTCGAGCGCACTTCCTGCCGCTCTATTCATTGTGTATAGGAGAAATTGCTCATCTCAGAGTCCAAGGATGGACGTTGATGGGGCAAATGCTTGATGTGTGTTGGAATGGGACTCCTCCTCCTCCCCCCCCCCCCCCCCCCAAAAAAAAAAAAAAAAAACTTCCAAAGAACAAGATTATATCTATAATTTTGGGTCCACCTTTTAATGCTATGATAGGCCGCGTAGACTTCTTTCTCCAGTCGGTCTGGCTCAAAAGTTATCAGTTTTGTGTCTGTGCCCTATGGCTGTAATAGGGTCTTACTGTAACCATGACGCGGCCAGTGGGTCTTACCGTAACCATGAAGCGGCCACTTCCATCCTGCTCATTGCTCTGCGCTCCAGATGTTCCTCATAGTAAAATGTTAATTCTGTCCAGCTGAGCCATTTTCGAGCCTATTTTACCGCTGGGACCTGATACATCCATTGTAGGCAGAATAGAAGGGACTGGAAAAGCCAGGTGCGGGCAGGATATTATTGCCGACTCAGCCCAATGGCGCAAGCGCCTCTCAGTAATCAAGGCAGGAACATATAGATTTTTTGTAAGCAGCCGCTTTTCACGTAAATGCTCACGATTTTCATCACGCCTTATGCGTGGTGCAGATTAGATGTTAAATCGCTACGATGATAGCTGGGCAGAAGACGGGGGATAACCAACCAGCCGTGTGACCAGATGGGGAATATAAGGGGGGGGAGGAATGTGAGGCAGAAAAAAAAATGTGGATGGAAATGTCGGCATGACCTTTTACCGATCTGGACTCCTTCACCCGATATGATATGATCTGAAGCGCATTATATTTTGGATTGCTCTCCATTATTCCGTCAGGGTCAATTCACGTCTGAGCAATTAGGCTGTCCTATGGTTTGATGCAGTCATCCTGCCTCCGATTGTGGTGGGTTTCTCCATGAGGGCTCTTAAAGCAAGGACGGCAGGGGGGAGCGGCGTGTGCGAACGTGTGAAGCTATGCATGTGCCCAACACTAACAGCATGCGCCCCACCATACACATGATGCGCCCACACTAACATGCATGGCGCCCCACCACACACATGCATGCGCCCACCACTTACAAAGCATGCGCCCACCATACACTGCATGCGCCCCACCATACACCTGCAGCGCCACCCACGCCCCCATTATCCGGAATAACAGCCATTGGTTGGAACCTAACTCTTTCATCACCTAAATATAATTGTGGTAGACTCTGGCTGCAATATGCATTAAACAAACAAGGGAGGGCCGTTTTTTTTTTTTTTTTTTTTTTGTATTTTTATTCTTTTGAACATTTTGAATATTTCCTCCTACGAAAAAGTGTGTGTGTGTTGTGTGTGGTTTATAGCCGGTCAATAGTCTGTGGCCAGCACATCCCTATTTCGGCTCACCAAACTCCTTAGGCATAGCATGCAGTGTGGAGAGTCAACCCTATTACTTTACCTTGGTCACCATGGATTGTCTCCAGTCAATGTGAGAGGGCACCCGTTATTTCAATGGGACGGACGAGCGCAACGCAGTGTGGAAGAGGTGTGCGCGGCTACAGACATAGGAAATGGAACAGCAGCAGCAGTGGGGGCCCCATGGGTGTTTAAGGAAAAAGTCCACGGTGGGTCACTTACTTGCATTTCCATACAGAATTAAAACACTCCACAAAGCAATGGTCCTACCAGAGGTATAGGGTTTCAGTGCAACTTCTGGGGGGCAGTTAGTCTGAGGGGGCGGAGTGGTAGTCTCCCTTAAATTGAATTTACCATTATCTGGGGACTACATTAAACTACAAATACTCCTCCTCTGGATGTTGATCCGGTGGTTTGTCCTTCTTAAACTTGACACGCTGGAATAAACTAGAAAGAAAAGAAACCTTTAGAATTAGCAGCCCGGAAGCACTGGGCCCAAGGTGGTCCAGAGCTCTGGCTTCTAATTATGCACGCCCCCCTGCGTGACGTTTCCTCCGCCTTTCAAAATGGGAGAGGAAGAAATCTATCACGCACGAGGTGTGAATTCATAATTATCAGCATGAATGCATAATTGGCAGCCCGGAGCCCAGGACACCTTGTCCCCGCACTCGGGGCTGTGAATTATACGTTTCGTTTAGAGAAGGACGCGGCTGGGATCAACATCAAGAGGAACATAGGTAAGTATTTGTAGTTTAAAGGAAATCTACCACTAGCTGGTAGACATGTTTGTTAAACTGTAAACATCCGTAAAATCGTTGCCAAACCAGTAACTGATCTTTTTTTTTTTCCATGACCTCGAAACTTTTATCGTTTACTGTAACATTCTCCTGGTGCTTTGTTGTCTTTGTATTTGGCATCACAGTGGTGACCACCGTGGTTGCCCACATAGGCAGATGATGGGGTATAAAGCCATGTTTTGCCAAAATTACATAGGTATGACATCTAGGTATGATCAGTGCCATATCTTTCCTCTGTAACCTTCTTGTAACACCGGGCAGATGATTTACGCATTCCGAAGTAAGCCCCCAAGCTAACCGTTGCACCCACAATCACCGAGTCCAGCATCCCCCCGCCCGTACGGCCCTTTGGGATCGTTGGGTTGTGTAATCATCAAGGACTCTCGGCGGAGGCCAGAATCCGCTAATTCCGATGGAGTCATCCGGTTTGTTGCACGGGTGGACATTCCGGGGACACTTAGTGGTTTTTCCGTGGACACGTTCAGCCCCGGATCAGGGCAGCGGCAAGCGTGGTTGTGAAAAGACGATGGGCGCGCTGTCCAGCACCCCAATACGCGGTTAATATCCTATCTCTACTCCAGGGAACGTTCGGCCTTTTCAATTATATAACGATCCACTCGTAACAAGGTGTTCAGCTTGGACGGATTTTCGGCAGAGAGAAGAGAGAGACGTGTCATTTAGAGATTTTTTTATTAATATTTCAGCTGGATTTTTATGTGCCTACTTTTTTTGCTTCATTGTGACTTGTGTTTTTTTTTACCCCCCAATGATGGAGACATTAATGTCAATAGGAAGGTATGGGGTACACGTACGTCCTCTGTTAACAATCCAAATGCAACTGCGTCACTCGGACTAGGAAGAGGGTTAGGGAAGGATTCGGTGTGCAGTTACCGCCTCCCGAGCACTTGCCCGTCATGCCAGGTATTACTTGACTTTCTTATGCTTTTGCGGGCACAGAATTTTGGATGCCCCCAGGCCCCCCTCCCCCCCCCCCCTACATGTAATAATTGTAGAGCCATAAATTTGTGGGTCTAGACGAAATTCCTCTAGTCTGGCTAAACCAAGTCAATTCTCGTACCAGGCAATCTTATATTAATTTTGGGAAAGTGTAGTTAGAAACAACGTTCTCCCGAACGCCCAGATACCAGAGTTCCTTCCGTGCTCCTGGGAGGCGAATTTCCGTTACGGTAAAGCCGAGCGATCGGTCGTTACTCTAATTTTCCGGCTACTTATACATAGTCATTAATTTTTTCTTGTGTTTTTGCTCCGAGACAAACTGGGTAAATGAACCATATTTTTACCCCTTCAGTTACAGCGGGATGGTATATATTTATGCACACATCTGGGGAGTATCACGCAGAGAGATGAGATGGAGGATATTACTCAGATCGGGTATACCATTTCTCATCTCTCCTATCATTTTTGGAACACCCGAGTCAAGTTATCTTTAAAAACTACGGTGGATTGAGTGTTGAAGCGGAGTGGGTAAAGGGTATTCCGTGTGAATTTAGAAAAACCTGGGGGGGATGGAGTGAGGCAAAAAATAACTCATACTTGCCCTGCTCCGGGCTCTTAGTCCATGAGTGATCTGTGAGTTTTCGTTCCCTTTTGCTAGGCTATTCTGCACCCATGAATGAAAACGTATCCTAAAGGAAGTGTAACGTGATTTGACCACAAACATGGTAAGATATAGGTCCAGGGCGATCTGTGTTAGTAGTAACTCAATTATGTGTAGTGTGTTTCAGCAGGACTGTGATAGTGGATTGAAATTCCAGGATTGTACCTGGGATTGTGTATGGGGGGGGGGGGGGAGGATATGTCCGAGGGGGAGATGTTCCTTCGATGAGGTCATGTGATAACCCCAGAAACTGAAAGTATTGGAGAGAAAGAAATGGGTCCCGTATCATTGAATCCCCTTTTAAGGCGAGAGCAAAGGAGCGCAACCATGTGAGGCCACCCAAGTACATAAAGTGCAGCTACTTCCTGGAAATTTTAAATCCATATTCGCAGTTCTTCTGACACACAAATATTGGGTATACACAGATCTCCGGTAGGGATTTACCATGTGCATATCAAAAATCGCTTACATATTCTTTTAAGGATACCTGAAACATTTGGTGACAGGCAGGGGTGGACTTAAGAATGACATGAGGCCCTGGAGGTGTGTAATATTATAGCCCCTACAATAAGCTTCTTGGGGAAGGTGTCCCTTCTGCCCTGCTTTCAATCTGTGGTTTCAGGAATAGTTTTACATAACAGTTACAAGTTACATACTATTTAATAGTTTATATGGATGAAAAAAAGTACTGCAACCCAAGGAAGAGAGGGTTTTACATCACCACAAATTGTTCAATAATTTCTATTGGGATGAGGTGAGCGGACCCTAATTTTTGGATACGCTGGGCCCCAGTGGTGGGACTCCCTGCATCTACAGGCAGTCTCTGGGCTATGTAACAGAGATAGGGTCTGTAGGTTTTGTTCTCTAAGTTGATTTGTAGTAAGTCGGAACTGTATACCTTTATCATTGTAACCAGAACAAATTTTTTTTTTTCGGCCTCTGTGACAATTGTTTTAAAATGTTTTTATTTCTCATAAGAACCAGGATTAACATAAATCTTAACTACAGACATATTAATACTATTATAGCTGTTTATTGGTAGCCTGGACAACGTACCAGGTGAATTACCACTTCCATCATTGGAAGTTCTTGCTTGCAGCAATTTCTTGTCTATGCAACAGCATTCTAATTCTTATATTTTAAAAGTTTTTCATCTCAACTTATACGGAGTCTATGGAACTATAAGAAAGTTTTTTCTGACTAGGTCGGTACTTACATGTGACTGTGTCCTTCTCGGGTCATCAATAAATACTTGTATACCATAGGAACCCAGAAGTCCAATATAACCAGGAACGTTTCCAGCACAAATTAACCCCGTGAGACCCAATCAACACTCAACTTATCTCTGTACCTAATGGGGAACATAGTAGGGACCTATGGATTACCAACATAGATAGATCTTAATAGATAGATGAGATAGATAGATATGAGATAGATAGATAAGCGATATATATGAGATCGATATATTGATATCAATCGCTATGAGATACGATAGCTAGATAGATAGATAGTATCCGATCGATATTAATAGATAGATAGATATATAGATCGAATATCATGTAGCATAGCTCGCCTTCGCATAGCTCCCGCTCGCTCTCTCTGCGCTTCCCTCGCTCGCTCCATCGACTCGCTCTGCGCTCGCTCTCCGCTCGATAGCCTCTCTGCGCTCGCTCTCGCTCTCTCTGCCGCTCGCTGGCTCTGCGCTCTATCTGCGCTCGCTCGCTCGCTCGCTCGATCGCTCTTCGCTGCTCGTCGCTCGCTCGCTCGCCTGCTCTGCTCTCGCTCGCTCGCTCGCCTCCTCCTGCGCTCGCCTCGCCGCTCGCTCCCGCTCGCTCGCTGCTCGCTCGCTACTTCGCTCGCTCTGCGCTCGCTCGCTCGCTCGCTCGCTCGCTGCTGGCTCGCTCGGTTCCTTGTCGTCCTTTCCCTTCTGTTTCCCTCCCTCTCCCCCCCCTCCCTTCTCCCGCCCTCTCTCTCTCCCTTTTCCTTCATTTGGCTTTCCCTTCCTTGGTCTTCTCTCCGTGCGTCGTCCTTCCCTCCTTCCGTCCTTTCCCCCCCCCCCCCCCCCTGCATTTCTCCTTTTCTTCTGCCTCTCCCTCCCCCCTGGGCCTTTTCTGCGTCTGTTCCACCCTTCATCCACCTCCCCTCTCTAACAAACCCTCCCCTGTCCTTTCCCTCAGGAGTAATATGATCCATAACTTTTTACCTAGTTCCCCAATTGGACTTGACTAACCTTGTAGATCATCCCTGATTGTCGTCAAATGATTCGGCAGTCCTCGCTACTTCCTTTTCGTACTGTGTTTTCAGACCCTCTATACTTCTGCTTACATTTCTGAGCTCTGCTGAATAGGAGATCTGCAGCAGCATTGTTTGACTCATCCTGCTCTCTCGCGCTCTCTCGTGAACTGGATTATTAGGCTTCCTCTCCCTTAAGAGAGCGGCTCCCTGAATGTCTCCCCTTTTAACTCCCTTTTAAACATATAATAGGAAGCTCAAGTTCGAAAGCAGCAACCTCCTCCACTTTTAACTGAATTTTTAGGGCTAGTGTTCCCGTTAGATTTAGCCGTTTAGTGTGGGGTTTAAGTGCTGTCGGCTCCTAAAGGAAACGACTCCCGACTTTCACGTGAAGAGCCGTCTCATTTGTGCCGGCTCGTGTCGGCAAATTACCTCATCCACTAATCCCTGTGACTGTAAGAGAGAGAGAGCAGGGACCATTTCACATGGAGTCCTGGAGTAGAGACAGAGATGACAGTGTGCATAAAATCCTAAAATGGGCGTAGATGGAGGTCAAGTCAATCTGTTTTTCTGTGCCAACGGCCAACCCTTTAATATTCCTGTTGACCTCCTCCTTTCTGTTATAAAAGACTTTACTCCTTCTTGGTTGGGGGTTGTACCTGGTATTTCACAGTTCTTAAATGAATAGCGGCGTTAACTATTTGCCCATTACAAGCCGTGGCACTTTTTTTTATAGGGCAAATAAGTAGCCTTGTATCTCCAGTCCTGTACAACCCCTTTAAAAAAAACCGTGATGGTCTTTTTATAGGAAACCGTAACTCACAAGACAGTTTATCATTACCCCCGAATCGCGTCTTCTCATATCTCCCTGGCCTCCTCGGAGTTGCATTGGCTCCTCGTAACATTCTCTCTCCAGGTGTTCCCACAATGAACATCTCGAGTCAAACTGGTTGTAGTGCGTCTGCGGCCCATAGAAGCTGCTGGCGCCCTCCCCATTTTCTAAACACTAAAAGTAACAGCGTCTTGTCAATACAATGCGGAAAGATAAACCATAAATCCTGCTGCCTCATCTGATGTCCTCCATACTTTACACTGAGCACCCTCACCCGCCCTCGCACGAAAGTCCTATCTTTTCCATGGGTACATTGGACAAATGGATGAGGATTTTCCAAGAAGTCAAGCACAGCGTTTTTACGACCGTGTGCTCAGTTTTTACAGTCGAAAAACTTTGTGTACAAAGTCATGGACCCCCATAGTTTTACATATACAGTTACAAGTTACATACTATATTACATAGTTATATGGATGAAAAAAAGTACTGCAACCCAAGGAAGAGAGGGTTTTACATCACCACAAATTGTGTCAATAATTTCTATTGGGATGAGGTTAGCGGACCCTAATTTTTGGATACCGCTGGGCCCCAGTGGTGGGCCCTCTGCATCTACAGGCATCTCTGGGCTATGTACAGAGATAGGGTCTGTAGGTTTGTTCTCAAGTTGAATTTGTAGTTAAGTCGGAACTGTATACTTTATCATTGTAACGCAGACAAATTTTTTTTCGGCCTCTGTGACAATTGGATTTTAAAATGTTTTTATTCTCATAAGAACCAGGATTAACAATAAATCTTAACTACAGACATTTTAATACTATTATAGCTGTTTATTGTAGCCTGGGACTAAGTACAGGTGAATTACCAACTTCCAGCATTGGAAGTTCTTGTCTATGCAGCAATTTCTTGTCTATGCACAGATTTAATTCTTATAGTTTTAAAAGTTTTTCATCTCAACTTATACAGGAGTCTAGGAACTATAAAAAAGTTTTATTCTGACTAGGTCGGTACTTACATGTGACTGTGTCCTTCTCGGGTCACAATACCTTGTATACCATAAACACCAAGAAGTCCAATATAACCAGGAACGTTTCAGCACAAATTAACCCCGTGAGAACCCAATCACATCAACTTTATCTCTGTACCTAAGGGAGAACAGTAGGGACTATGGCATTACCAACATAGATAGATTTAATAGATAGATGATAGATAGATAGATATGAGATAGATAGATATAGAAAGGATAGATAGTATATGAGATCGATATATAATAGATAGTAGATGCTATGAGATAGATAGATAGATAGATAGATAGATATCGATGATATGTAGATAGATAGATAGATAATAGATAGATCGATGATAGATATGTAGATCATAGCTCGCTTCGATAGTGCTGCTCCTGCCTTGTCGCTATCGATCGTTAGCCTGCTTCGTCGATAGTTCGTCGTCTGCTCTCTGCGCTGCTGGTGCGTCTACGCGTGCTGCTCGCGCTCGATGTGCTGCTGATCGTGTGCTCGTGTCTGCTCTCGCTCGCGTGCTTTGCGCCGCTCGCGCTCGTGCTGCTGTGTGTGCTACTGCTCGTCTGCGCTCGTCGCTCGTCGACTCGCTGTGCTGGCTCGCTGGTTCTTGTCGATCCTTTCCTTCTGTTATTTATCTACCTTCTACCGCCTTTCTACTCCCTTTTCTTATTTGGCTTTCCCTTCCTTGGTCTTCTCTCCGTGGTAGTCCTTCCCTCCCCGCCTTCAACCACCCACATGATTTCTTTTCTTCTGCCTCTCCCTCCCCCTGGCCATTTTCTGAGTTGTCCACCTTATATACCGCCTAACATAACTCGATTTCTCAGGAGTATATGATCCATAACTTTACTACGTTCCCCAAGTGACTTGACTACCTTGTAGATATCCCTGATATGGTCGTCAAATGATTCGGCAGTCCTGCTACTTACTTTTCTACTGTGTTTCAGACCCTCTATACTTCTTCTTACATTTCTGAGCTCTGCTGAATAGGAGGATCTGCAGCAGCATTGTTTGACTCATCCTGCTCTCTCCGCTCTCTTGTGAACTGGATTATTAGGCTTCCGCTCCCTAGAAGAGCCGGCTCCCTGAATGTCTCCCTTTTAATAACATATAATAGGAAGCCTCAGTTCGAAAGCAGTCAACCTCTCCACTTTTAACTTGATTTTTAGGGTCTAGTGTCGTAGTGAGCCGTTTAGGTGGGGTTTAAGTGCTGTCGGCTCACTAAAGGAAGACGACTCCCGACTTTCACGTGAAGAGCCGTCTCTTTGTGCCGGCTCGTTCGCAAATACCCATCACTACCCTGTGACTGTAAGAGAGAGAGAGAGAGGACAATGTCACATGGATGTCCTGGAGTAGAGACAGAGAGACAGCTGTGCATAAACCCATAAAATGGCGTAGATGGAGGTCAAGTAATCGTTTTTCTGTCCAACGGCCAACCCTTTAATATTCCTGTTGACCTCCTTTTTGTTATAAAAGACTTACTCCTGTCTGTGGGTTGTACCTGGTATTTCAGTTCTATAAAGTGAATAGGGCGTTAACTATTGCCCCATACAGCCGGGCACTTTTTTTATAGGGCAAATAAGTAGCCTTGTATCCAGTCCTGTACAACCCCTTTAACCGTGTGTCTTTTAGGAAACCGTAATCTCACAAGAAGTTTATGCATTACCCACCGAATCGCGTCTTCTCATATCTCCCTGGCCTCCTCGAGTGCATTGCTCCTCGTAACATTCTCTCTCCAGGTGTTCCCACAATGAACATCTCGAAGTCAAACTGGTTGTAGTGCAGTCTGCGGCCCAAGAAGCTGCTGGCGCCCTCCCCATTTTCTAAACACTAAAAGAACAGCGTCTTGTCAAGTACAATGCGGAAAGATACCATAAATCCTGCTGCCTCATCTGATGGTCCTCCATACTTTACACTGAGTCACTCCTCACCCCCCTCGCACGAAAGTCCTATCTTTTCCAGGGTACTTGGACAAATGGATGAGGATATTTCCATAGAAGTCAAGCACAGCGTTTTTACGACCGTGTGCTCAGTTTTTACAGTCGAAAAACGTTTGTGTACAAAGTCATGGACCCCCACATATACAGTTACATAGTTACATATACAGTTACATAGTTACATATATAGTTACATAGTTTATATGGATGAAAAAAGATACATGTCAACCAAGGAAGAGAAGGGTTTTACATCACCACAAATTGTGCAATAAATTTCTATTGGGGATGAGGTTAGCGGACCCTAATTTTTGGGATACGCTGGGGCCCCAGGGGTGGGACCTGCATCTACAGGCAGTCTCTGGGCTATGTACAAGATAGGGTCTGTAGGTTTGTTCTCAAGTTGAATTTGTATGTAAGTCGGAACTGTATACTTTATCATTGTAACGCCAGACAAATTTTTTTTCGGCCTCTGTGACAATTGGATTTTAAAAATGTTTTATTCTCATAAGAACCAGGATTAACAATAAATCTTAACTACAGACATATTTAATAACTATTATAGCTGTTTATTGTAGCCTGGGACTAAAGTACAGTGAATTACCAACTTCCAGCAATTGGAAGTTCTTGTCTATGCAGCAATTTCTTGTCTATGCACAGATTATAATTCTTATAGTTTTAAAAGTTTTCATCTCAACTTTATACAGGAGTCTAGGGAACTATAAGAAAAGTTTATTCTGAACTAGGTCGGTACTTACATGTGACTGTGTCTTCTCGGGTCACAATACATTGTATACCAATAGTAACCAAGAAGTCCAAATATAACCAGGAACGTTCCAGCACAAATTAACCCCGTGAGAAGCCCAATCACATCAATCTTTATCTCTGTACCTAAGGGGAGAACAGATAGGGACATATGGCATTACCAACATAGATAGATATGAGATAGATAGATGATAGATAGATAGATATGAGATAGATAGATAAGAGATAGATATGAGATAGCGATATATTGATATCAATCGCTATGAGATACGATAGCTAGATAGATAGATAGTATCCGATCGATATTAATAGATAGATAGATATATAGATCGAATATCATGTAGCATAGCTCGCCTTCGCATAGCTCCCGCTCGCTCTCTCTGCGCTTCCCTCGCTCGCTCCATCGACTCGCTCTGCGCTCGCTCTCCGCTCGATAGCCTCTCTGCGCTCGCTCTCGCTCTCTCTGCCGCTCGCTGGCTCTGCGCTCTATCTGCGCTCGCTCGCTCGCTGCGCTCGCTGCAGCTCGCTCTCGTCGTCTCTTGCGTCGCCTCGCTCGCTCACCTGCTCTCGCTCTTCGCTCTGCTGGCTCTGCATCGCTCGCTCCCTCCTCGCTGCGCTCGCCTCGACGCTCGTCCTCGCTCGCTCGCTCGTCTCGCTCGCTACTTCGCTCGCTCTGCGCTCGCTCGCTCGCTAGCGCTCGATCGCTCGCTGGCTAGCTGCGGGTTCCGTTGTCGTCCTTTCCCTTGCCTGTTTCTCCTCTCTCCCATAAATCTCCCGCATATCTCTACTCCCTTTTCTTATTTGGCTTTCCCTTCCTTGGATCTTCTCTCCGTGGTCAGTCCTTCCCTCCTCCGCCTCACCAACCCCATGATTTCTCTTTCTTTGCCTCTCCCTCCCCCTGCTTTTTGGTTGTCCACCATTATATACCGCCCAGACATAACTCGTCCATTTACTCAGGAGTATATGATCCATAACTTTTACTACGTTCCCCAAGTGACTTGACTACCTTGTAGATATCCCGAATGGTCGTCAAATGATTCGGCAGTCCTGCTACTTACTTTTCTACTGTGTTCAGACCCTCTATACTTCTTCTTTACATTTCTGAGCTCGCTGAATAGGAGGATCTGCAGCAGCATTGTTTGACTCATCCTGCTCTCTCCGCTCTCTGTGAACGGATTATTAGGCTTCCGCTCCACTAGAAGAGCGGCTCCTGAATGTCTCCCTTTTAATACATATAATAGGAAGCTCAGTTCGAAAGCAGCAACCTCTCCACTTTTAACTTGATTTTTAGGGTCTAAGTGTTCGTAGTTAGCCGTTTAGGTGGGGTTTAAGTGCTGTCGGCTCACTAAAGGAAGACGACTCCCGACTTTCACGTGAAGAGCCGTCTCATTTGTGCCGGCTCGTTCGCAAATACCCATCACTAATCCCTGTGACTGTAAGAGAGAGAGAGAGAGGACAATGTCACATGGATGTCCTGGAGTAGAGACAGAGATGACAGCTGTGCATAAACCCATAAAATGGCCGTAGATGGAGGTCAAGTAATCGTTTTTCTGTCCAAGGCCAACCCTTTAATATTCCTGTTGACCTCCTTTTTGTTATAAAAGACTTACTCCTGTCTGTGGGTTGTCCTGGTATTTCAGTTCTATAAAGTGAATAGGGCGTTAACTATTGCCCCATACAGCCGGGCACTTTTTTTATAGGGGCAAATAAGTAGCCTTGTATCCAGTCCTGTACAACCCTTTAACCGTGTGTCTTTTAGGAAACCGTAATCTCACAAGGAAGTTTATGCATTACCCACCGAATCGCGTCTTCTGATATCTCCCTGGCCTCCTCGAGTGCATTGCTCCTCGTAACATTCTCTCTCCAGGTGTTCCCACAATGAACATCTCGAAGTCAAACTGGTTGTAGTGCAGTCTGCGGCCCAAGAAGCTGCTGGCGCCCTCCCCATTTTCTAAACACTAAAAGAACAGCGTCTTGTCAAGTACAATGCGGAAAGATACCATAAATCCTGCTGCCTCATCTGATGGTCCTCCATACTTTACACTGAGACACTCCTCACCCCCCTCGCACGAAAGTCCTATCTTTTCCAGGGTACTTGGACAAATGGATGAGGATATTTCCATAGAAGTCAAGCACAGCGTTTTTACGACCGTGTGCTCAGTTTTTACAGTCGAAAAACGTTTGTGTACAAAGTCATGGACCCCCGGGGTCGTCTGTAAGTCAGGTGTTCTTAAGTAGGGGACAGCCTGTATCACATATTTATGATAAATCCTGTGATTTCTCAGCCAGCATGAAAATGGATGTGAAATTTGTCACTGCTGTGTCAGGACGGGTACAGGAAGAGGAGCGCCGAAAAAAAGGTGTTTTTTGCAATGTTATTTAATAGCCAGAGGCCACCTGTAAGGTCATCAAAATTTTAGCAATTTCTTGTCTATGCACAGATTATAATTCTTATAGTTTTAAAAGTTTTCATCTCAACTTTATACAGGAGTGTAGGGAACTATAAGAAAAGTTTATTCTGAACTAGGTCGGTACTTACATGTGACTGTGTCTTCTCGGGTCACAATACATTGTATACCAATAGTAACCAAGAAGTCCAAATATAACCAGGAACGTTCCAGCACAAATTAACCCCGTGAGAAGCCCAATCACATCAATCTTTATCTCTGTACCTAAGGGGAGAACAGATAGGGACATATGGCATTACCAACATAGATAGATATGAGATAGATATGAGATAGATATGAGATAGATAGATGGATAGATAAGGTTCATTGTATCCTTGCATTATGTTAAATAACTATAAAAAAAATAAATTATACTGAAATATATATATACATTTTCATTATTTGGCTTTACCTTCCTTGGATATTCTCCGTGAGTAGTCCTTCCAGAATGCCGCCTTTAAAAACAAAAAAAACACCATGAATTTATAATTCAGTGAATTTCACGAATCCATGATTTTATGGGAGTTTAACATTGGTTTGTATTTTCACTTGATCCGTTGTCCGTGGAAAGAATTATGGCACGTGTCCTATTTTTTCACGGATGCGGATCACCTGCAGCAATAGGACGTCCTTTTTTTTTTTTTATTCACAGATGAGGCTGAAAAACCACGTGTGGATGTTTTTTTAAAAGCGATGTGGCACCTTCAAGTTTTTTGACGGACACGGAGACAAAAACGGATGGCATAAACAGAGAAACAGCGTTACAAAAACGGAGACCCCAAACGCAACGAATACGCAACTGGAGTGAGTATTAACGTTGATGTAATGAGCAGTCACAATGCTCACTGCAGGAGAAAGAGCGAAAAGAACACGGCACAGCAACTCCCCCTTTCTGAAATGTTTCTCCTTATTTAAAAAAAACTGACGCTTTTTTTTCATTTCTCTTTTTTTTTTTTGGGAAAAACTTTCTATCACTCCACAACATAAACTAAAGTCGAGATCCACATCCATAACAGTGTATGTCAGCAATTTGTGCTCCCCAAATTCTCGCAACATAACATTTTCATAAAAACCCGATTACTGGTGGGGGAGTGTCCTATTTAGGCTGCTTGTTAGTCTAGGGGGGGGGGGGGCGTTTTTCAAGTGTTATGGCATCTTTTATAGTGAAATATGAACTTTGTAAAACATCCGGAGGCAGAGTCGGAATGGCCATGTGGTTTTTTTTTTTGGGCCTACAGAGGGTGATGATCTTGAGGGCCACCCTTCAACATAAAATACCATTAAATCGTATACGTAGGATGTATCATCAAAAAGACCTAATAATCAAAATATGGAATCGTCTTATATGAAATAAATTGGCAAAAGTTGACACCGTTATTTACTAGAAGCCGGAACTTCTTAGCAGATTGGCCGGGCGCCACCCAGCGGGGAAAAATTTATCGGAACCAACCCTCATCTCAGAATACATGGATCGTGTGTCCGGACCAGAGATTCTATCTCAAATTCTGATGATGCAGTCAGTTACGAGTATTAAAGGAGTTGCTACACACAGGTTCTCCATGGCGGAGCATAGACTCCTATAACATCTACTGATGATTACAAGTGTACCACATGTTATATGTTGGACATGACAATTGCATCATCAGGGTATACACCTACCAATCCTTAGGTTTGTAGAGATACAAAGCTGAAAGATTCCCACATGTCCTCCCAGGAGGTACAAATGGTAAAAGCCTGTTGCCTAGGTTGTATATCTGACTTTTCAAGGATTTGGACACAGTGCCAACATAAAAGGTTGTATATAAAATGGACTGCTGGGAATAGGAGAAAATCTGTGTATTTGGGTAAGTATTGGTAGCGATAGAAAACAGAGGGTGGTCATTAATGGCACATTCTCAGATTGGGGTGTGTTACAGTGGAGGCACAGGGTCAGTATTGGGCCACTTCTTTTTATATTTTTTTAATGCCTTGTAGTGGGTTTACCACAGGTCAAGTTTAATATTTCCAGATGATACTAAGTGTGGTAAAGTAATAAATAACTGAGGTCGATAGTTTAGCATACAGAGGGATTTGGGAAGCTTGAGGATGGGCAGCGAAAGAGAAATGGTTGTGATGAGTTTATGTAGATAATGTTAAAGTTATGCACTGGCCCATGGAAGCAAAAAAGTATACATTATGTTCAACCGGTCAATACTTAGTCAAAAAATGGAGCTGAAAAAGCACTTGGGGGTATTGGTGGATGGTAGGTAAATTAATTTTGGACCAGGAGCCAGGCGGCTCTGTAAAAGCAAATAAAATAAGGAGTATTAACGAGAGGAATAGTTCTCATGATAAAGAACATCATAGTTCGCCCTTATACAAATCCATGGGTCAGGACCAACATGGAATATTGTGTACAGTTTTGGGCATCAGTGTATAAAAAGAGATAATAGACTGAAGGGTGCAAAGGAGAGCAACCAGGATTATTAGGGGATGGGGGGGGATTAGAATACACTGAAGATTAAAAAATGTGGGAGGGATTATCAGTTTAGAAAAAAAGACGACTGAGGGGAGACCTCATTACAATGTACAAATACCTGTACGGACAGTACAAGGACTCTCCAAAGATATTTTATACCTGCCTGGAGCCAGGACAAGGGGATTCCTTAAGACTAGAGGAGGAGGCGATCTTACCATACACTAGAAAGGGGGTAACCTATAGCTAGAGGAGGGAGGTTTCCATCAACCATTACACAGGGGGCATTCCTCTACGCCTAGAGGAGAGGCGATTCTACCATCAACATAGACAAAGGTTCTTTACTGTACGCAGCAGTTGAGACTGTGGAAACTCTCTGCGCAGGAGGTTGTTTGGCGGACTTTGTACATGTTCAGGAGAGCCTGGATGACTTTCTGGAGAGAAAAAATATAGGGGTTATGGGATAAACATTATTTAATTCTGAAGTTGGACTTGATGGACTTGCGTCTTTTTCCAAGCCTATATACTTGTACTTATCTACTATGTGTGCTCTCCTGATGATCATGGATAACCATAGAAGAAAGAAACAAGTCTTCCACAGGGATCAGCCTTTTAAATAACCATTTTATCTGCGAAATTAGGGACACATGTGCCGATATAATGTGCTTTACCTCACCTCAACGGGTATCATAAAAGCGGAACGCCACAAAATGCCGGACAATCATAATCATTTATTATATTGTGTAACAATTCCTGCTCTTCGCGACCAATAATCATTGACAGGATATTTTTTTTTTGGCAGGGTAGATTACTAAATCTAAGAATCGCTGCCAAATTACGAACGCATTGAAGGTACAGGAATACAAAACACGTCCACAGCCAACGGCTTGTCAGTACCGAGCCGTAGTTAGAGTGTATCCTACGCAGAAGGAGCCCAGGCCACACTCGTATGTCTTTATGACACCAGTCTAAAAAACCCCCCAAAACTCCATCAGTTTCGGTCCATGATTTCAGAGTTCCTAGACCGTACCTTTAGAAATCAAGAGACACCTGGACTGGTTGTACTAAATCCAGCATTGTCCAACATGGACCTCTACATCGTGCACTCTTTCTTCTCCATCTAGAATGGAACCGGAAGTTATATTTCCCGCCATCCGATAGTCATCTACAGTAAGAATGTTTGAACATTGTTTCAAAAACAGTGAGAAGCAGGAAGGACAGGACGTCTGTAGAGATTTTCGAGCTAGCTCAGTCACGGGATAAGGTGGTGGGAGCTCATCATAGGCGGCATTCCATTGCCACAGCTTGGCGTAGGAGGTAGGAGGTGGTTCATGTGTGTTGGGGCGGAGACCGTATCTGCAATGAAAAGAGCTCTTGTGTCCTGATCTGGTGGACGACGTCTACATTTCGTGGTCTTCTTATGCTGTTGAAGAAAAGGAAGAACATCCATAGTCAGGGCATGAAAGATTTTGTTGAAATTTCATATAAACGTACAAAAAAAAATGAGTGTTCTGTGTTTCAAAACATTAAATTTTAAGAAAATCATGGGTATGTGTGAGATCGGAACTGTATAACCGATGTGAGCCAACAAGCCACCATGATCTACAGATGGCCACCGACAATGGGGGGGTTGGGGGTTCCCCAATGCCAATGAAAAAGTAGAGAATATGCAAATACTTTCCATAGAGTCTCCCATTGAGGAGATTTACAATTTTTTCACATGATTCCGTCCAGAGCCAGAAGGAGTGAAGCCATACTTAAAGGAAACACTCCAGTTACAGCGCTTCAAGGAATTATACATTGGGGAGATTTTACTTACACGGCCCATTCGCGACCAGGGAGGAAGCGTTCTCCTTGCACAGGATTTCGGTCCGGACGGGATTTATGAAAGGGGAGTTTCTCTACGCCGTCCACAAGGTGGCGCTGCTGAACATGAAAATCATCTGGAACGCGACGGAATTAAAACGAGCTGGACCAGGTCTTGAAGGTAAGCGTTCCCAAGCACACCTGTTCGATGTGCGGCAGTTTTTCCGAATACGTTGGGTTTTAGTTCGGGCATCGCCCCCCCCGATTCCGTCGAGGCATGGCCCAGCGCCGATGTGCCACAAATCCCGGGGCCAAATTCGGTACAATCGCGCAAACGGAAATATTCAGATAACGCGCGGGAAAACGTGGAATCGGGCCATTAGTAAAAAAGGACACCCATTGTGTAGGCCGAGGAAGGAGCAGGACTCCAGGTTCTAGAAGTTCTGGAATACAAGGCAAATGAGTCCTGTCCTCCTTTCGGCATTCAGGAATGCCAGAGAGAGTAAAAGGGAAACATACAGTTAAGAAAGATTTTCAGTTTTGTTTTCACAATTTTTGTAGTATAAAATCCACATGTGTATATTCATAGTTTTTGATGCCTTCAGTATAAATCTTGTAGTTTTATAGTCATGATGAAAATACAGAAAACTCTTTGAAGAGAAGGTTTGTTCCAAACTTTTGGCTGTATTGTATATCTCCCATTCTTTAGTTTGGCCAGGTCACACACCGGGGCCCCCGACACTACGGCACCATAGCAGCTGCTATGGTCTACCACGGAGTTATGCTCGTATGTATGAGTGGTGTAATTGTAATTGTTCGCCCCTGAGCCCCTACATGTGTCTTTTAAAGTCTTTACAGTACCGAATCGCAGGAAAACAACTGGTATGGACCCCGTGAGTGTTAGATTGCTCTAAACTGCTCGTTTTCAGCGTAAAGTCGGTTTTTCATTCAGGCGAAGGAACTCTGCGGCCCTAAGTTCCAAGTAGAATGGAGGAAAACTATTAGATACTCAGGAGATGTCCGGGCTGGTCCTTTGTAGTACAGGGGGATTGATATGCACGCTTAATATGTGTTTCTGGGCAGAGCAAGGATTATTATTCTCGTAATTACATGGTCCATGATTGTCTTACTCGCAGGAGCCATAAGGATACCAGGGATTTCTTAGAAACTGCACGGATCTGCGGTTGTACTCTCGCCTTAAAGGAACTTGATTGGTTCAGGCATTTACGCGTCCATGCATCTCTATCAGGTCATTGGTATCACCGCTAGAGAACTCACATGACTACTTTTTTGGTGATGACTACTTGGAACTCTAGGGGCGCTAAAGATTTCTCAGTCGCGCGGGACGGTCTGTGAAATACTTGTGGTCTCCCGTTGCATTGTGGTGCCAAAATGTGATTGTTTGTAAAGGTTCTTTACTTATCACCTCTGCTATCACAAAAAAGGAAAAAAAGTAAGTGAACCCTTTGGAATGACCTGGATCATAACAGTTCATGTACTTTACTGGGTGCACAAAGTAGTAAACACTCCAAGTACAGGAGAAAAAGACAGGTAAACCTTTCACCATAACCTGCAGATCCTCTTTTATCATCTCCGCCATATGTTCACTTTAAGGACAAAAATTTGGATCCTTCCTTTCTACAAATTTGTTTTAGGGTCATCATGTTTCTAGGATGCCTTGTGTGCGTGACCTCTTCTGGATCCTATAAAACAGGGAATACTCCAGTCCAGGCACCGTGACTGTGGTATCCTTTTATATGTTATCCAGGGCTCCTACAACATTTGTACGTGCTATGAGCTGAAGTGCTTTTGGGGATCATCGGGATCCCCATCGAGCTTCAAAGGCGACTGTGACAGTCCCCATTGCTGAAACTTCCTTGCTGGCAGTGAGATTACATAAAAGAGAGGGAGGTGAAAGAGGCTGAGGGCAGCATGAGGGGGGTGATAATTGTATGTAACAGACAGAGGGGCTCTGGTAATGCCCCCCTCACCACCAGAGTGCTAAATAGCCTCATTAGATAATTAATAAAGTAGATTTTAGAAGGTAGGAGGCCTGGATTACAAATAGAATGAAGGTTACCATGGAAGTACTGCAGCAATGTGGAATCAGGATCCGGAGTGGGGTAAGTATGTCTCTTTTCTCCCCCAGTACCAGTGAGGGTTACATATACATATACAGTTACATAGTTACACTAGTTCATATACATATAGTTACATATACTATACAGTTAAATAGTTACACAGTAGTATGTTTATAGGAGAAAAAAGATACATGTCAACCAAGGAAGAGAAGGGTTACATCACCACAATGTGGCAATAAATTTCTATTGGGGATGAGGTTAGCGGACCCTAATTTTGGATACGCTGGGGCCCCAGGGGGGACCTGAATATAACAGGCAGTAGTCTCTGGGCTATGTACAAGATAGGGTCTGTAGTTTGTTCTCAAGTTGAATTTGGATGTAAGTCGGAACTGTATACTTTATCATTGTAACGCCAGACAAATTTTTCGGCCTCTGTGGACAATTGGATTTTAAAAATGTTTCTATCTCATAAGAAACCAGGAATTAACAATAAATCTTAACTAACAGACGTTATTTAAATAACTATTATAGTGTTTATGTAGCATGCGGACTAAAGTACAGTGAATTCAACTTCAGCAATGGAAGTTGCTGTCTATGCAGCAAGTTCTTGTCTATGCACAGATTATATTCTTATAGTTTAAAAGTTTTCATCTAACTTTATACAGGAGTCTAGGGGAAACTATAAGAAAAAAGTTATTTGAACTAGGTCGGTACTTACATGTGACTGTGTCTTCTCGGGTCACCATACATTGTATACCAAATAGTACCAAGAAGTCCAAATATAACAGGAACGTTCCAGCACAAAATTAACCCCGTGAGAAGCCAATCACATCAATCTTTATCTCTGTACCTAAGGGGAGAACAGATAGGGGCACATATGGCATTACCAACATAGTATATGAGAAGATAGCATGATAGATAGATAGAATGAGATGATAGATAAGAGATAGATATGAGATAGATAGATGGTATCGAAGAGAGATAGTAATGATAGATAGATAGATATAGATAGATATGAGGTAGATAGATAGATAGATAGATAGATAGAGAGATAGATGATATGAGATAGATATGAGTAGATAGATAGATAGATAGATGAGATAGATCGATGATCGATAGAATAGATAGATAGAGAAGATATGAGATAGATGATTAGATAGTAGTAGATAGATAGATGGATATGAGATAGATATGAGATAGGATAGATAGATAGATAGATGAGATAGATATGAGATAGATAGATAGATAGATAGATAGATAGATGAGATAGTTAGATAGATAGCTAGATATGGATAGATAGTGATAGATGAGAGATAGATAGAGAGTTAGATAGATGATAGATATGAGATAGATAGATAGAGAGATAGATAGATTAGATGGAGATTAAGAGGTCATTGATCCTTGCATAGTGTAAATAAACTATAAAAAAATAAATTATACAGCAAATTATATATACATTTTATATTATTTGGCTTTACTTCCTTGGATATTCTCCGTGAGTAGTCCTTCCAGAATGCCGCCTTTAAAAACAAAAAAAACACCATGAATTTATAATTTCTTATGACTATCCCTCCAACGTGCATTTTATGAGTATGTCCACCATGTATATACCGATCAGACATAACATGCATTTACATCAGGAGTATATGATGCCATAACTTTTACATAAGTTCCCCAAGTGACTTGACTACCTTGTAGATAATCCCTGAATGGTCGTCAAATGATTCAGCAGTCCTGCTACTTACTTTTCTACTGTGTTCAGACCCTCTATACTTCTTTCTTTACATTTCTGAGCTCTGCTGAATAGGAGGATCTGCAGCAGCATTGTTATGACTCATCCTGCTCTCTCCGGCTCTTCTTAGTGAACTGGATTATTAGGCTCCGCTCACTAAGAAGAGCCGGCTCCTGAATGTCTCCCTTTTAAACATATAATAGGAAGCCTCAGTTCAGAAAGTCAACCCTCTCCACTTTTAACTTGATTTTTAGGGTCTAAGGGGTCGTAGTGAGCCGTTTAGGGGTGGGGTTTAAGTGAGCTGTCGGCTCACTAAAGGAAGACGACTCCCGACTTTCACGTGAAAGAGCCGTCTCTTTGTGCCGGCTCGTTCGCAAATGACCCATCACTAATCCCTGTGACTGTAAGAAGAGAGAGAGAGAGGACAATGTCACATGGATGTCCTGGAGTAGAGACAGAGATGACAGCTGTGCATAAAACCCATAAAATGGCCGTAGATGGAGGGTCAAGTAATCTGTTTTTCTGTCCAAAGGGCCAACCCTTTAATATTCCTGTTGACCTCCCTTTTGTTATATAAAGACTTACTCCTGTCTGTGGGTTGTACCTGGTATTTCAGTTCTATAAAAGTGAATAGAGGCGTTAACTATTGCCCCATACAAGCCGGGGCACTTTTTTTTATAGGGGCAAATAAGTAGCCTTGTATATCCAGTCCTGTACAACCCCTTTAACCGTGTGTCTTTTAGGAAAACCGTAATCTCACAAGGAAAAGTTTATGCAATTACCACCGAATCGTCGTCTTCGAATATCTCCCTGGCCTCCTCGTAGTTGCATTGCTCCTCGTAACATTCTCTCTCCAGGTTTCCCACAATGAACATCTCGAAGTCAAACTGGTTGTAGTGCAGTCTGCGGCCCAAGAAGCTGCTGGCGTCCTCCCCATTTCTAAACACTAAAAGGAACAGCGTCTTGTCAAGTACAATGCGGAAAGATACCATAAATCCTGCTGCCTCATCTGATGGTCCTCCATACTTTACACTGAGCACTCCTCACCCCTCCCCTCGCCACAGAAAGTCCTATCTTTTCCAGGGTACATTGGACAAATGGATGAGGATATTTCCCATAGAAGTCAAGGCACAAGCGTTTTTACGACCGTGTGCTCAGTTTTTACAGTCGTAAAAACGTTTGTGTACAAAGTTCATGGACCCCCCATGTACAATCTATACATTCATACAATTTTCTGTATTATAAGGCCCCACTACCACTGCAACCCTATAGCTCTGCCTCTACTATTAATAAAATCCCTTCATCCCATTCATACCTTCTTGATTCCGGGATCCCAGCAAATTTCTTACACAGTCTGGAAATCCAAGGACTTGACTTATCAGCTGGTAGATCAGAAACAAATGCAGAATGAAGCTCCGATATCTGCAAACAGATTTTTCAATGTTTAAATTGGGGGTGTAACAAGGAGAGGCCGGGCCCCGTAGCAGATTTCTGAATATAGAAAAATTTACGTATCTGTACACTCACACATGTATATAGCATCACATGCATTAATACACACAGTTTTGCACTGATATGTACATTTACACACTTTATACACAAATACAGAATATCAAATGCATACACATTATATATACATTGTATTGTTACACTATAGTATTAACATTCATACAGTATATACATTCCGTATATACAAACATACAGCATATACACACATACATACAGTACCATATACACTGTATATAATGGTGCACATCCTCCATTCTTTACTGTCAGGTCGGATGCCAGGGCCCCCTTACAATTAGGGCCCCATAGCAGTTATGGCTGCTACCACTGTAGCTATGCCCCTCACTTCAATATAGAAGGAGTTCACCTTCTTCCCGTTGCTTGTAAGTGCATTGTCTTGCGACACAATTCTAAATGTTAAATCCTGTGCTCAGTCTGAATCCTTCAGGTTGTCCGACGACCGCCCCCCGCTTGTGTCGCAGGCAAGCTGGCACTGATGCACAAAATCCGATTGCGTGCGCCAATATCCCCTGTTAAATGCGGCGCAACTCGGAAATCGTCGGGAAACCCAACGAAAATGCGCTCCACGCACCCTTAGTAAATGAGCCCAATTGTGCTCCCCGTAACAAGCCCGAGCTCCATAGATGACTATAGGGGACGTATATACATCTCCCATACGTTTGTGTGAAAGCAGCCTTAAATTTTATGACTTTATGATTTGTATGACAGAATGACATGTTGTAGTTCACCAAATGTTATACACAAAAAATATTAAGCATCTTCACATTATATGTGTGCATTCTGTAAAATCTAAATAATTTTGTGCAACCAAATAGACCAAATGTATTGTGGACCAATGGCTCCCCCTAGAAGAGGAGGAGAGCTGTTGGGGGGGGGGAGGAGAAAAGGAAAGTGAGTTACTTATTTGTTAGTGAATGGGGTTAGGAGCAAGTCAGTGGCAGGGATCGGGAGCTTAACATTTTTTTCATTTGTCCCTCTTTCCTCATCCTGAAAGTTGTGACAATCTGCAGGACAAGTCAACACAACCTGCAGAAGATTGCACAGTACTAGCATACGGGGGGAAAACACTAATTTATTAATTTCTCTTAATCCTGGAAACCCGTTAACGTTGAGATGAGATATTCAGGTGAGGATGTGGCCAGGTCTCCACCGCCCCGGTTCCTACTGATACAGTTCCAGTTTTGGGGGGTTGTATCCAGAATTTGGAATGACATGTATCCTGAACATGTTCCATGACATTCTTGACTTGATTTGCAACTCCAGACTTATTCTTCAGAACAGGGTCCACCGAATCCTAGACAGATCCTTGGTGGACCCCGTGAACAACACTAGATGTTTGCCCATCCTTCAGCAAGACAAAGTCATGGATCCTTGACCATTACAGGGCCTTCTGGCTCAGAGGACCCACCTCTTGACCAATCTCTTTGCGATAGACCTCAGTCTTGTGTAATTTTTGTGTAAAAAAGGCATATCGATAAAACAGATACATAAAAAGAAAGAACTTAGGCATCGTAGAAGGGCATCATGGGAATATTTCATAAAGGGACGGACAGAGTTATATAAGTTTTGTGTTTTCTTTTCTTTCTGAATGTTAAGGTGTCGGGGTAACTTTACCACTCATTAATGGAATATATTGATTTAGTAGTTTACGCTACACACCTTGTAACAATGCATTATGGGTTAACAAAGATGCAGCAATTCCACAAATGCTGGAAAGGAACCAAAAATTTGCACCACACCCCCCATCATCACTGCCAGGAAGCCACACTACAGGCTGGTAAACGCTACTGAAGAGACTATCCCAAATGAACCTTCACCTTTATGGAGTTTTATGGCTTTATGTATTGCTACATCATGTGTGCAGTGTTATGGGCAGAGTAACAAAGTCCTGGCCGGGCTGCTATTCGCCCCGTGCCGTCCAAACACCAAATTCATTGCTGATCTTGTGGACCTCCTATGCCAGTGATGGCAAACCTTTTAGATGCCGAGTGCCCAACTACAACCAAAATCCACGTATTTTTCGCAAAGTGCCGATGCGACAATTTAAGCAGTAACTTATTACTACCTGCTTTGTTACAGGTTTAAATTGTATAGGCACCTGAGGACACCAATACAGTAAAAAGAAGGAGAAGAAGTTTGGATTATCATTGTAGCTTCCTTCTAGGGTCCTGGGCTGCCTGGGACTGCAAGAGGCCTTGAGTTCCGTCTGGGGTGCAGGCGCAGGTGCCCATAGTGAGGGCTATGAGTGCCACCTTTGGCACCAGTGCCATAGGTTCGCCACCACTGTCCTATGCCCTGGGCATATGCCCCCTGATGCCATGAGATGCTGAGGAATTACAGACTGTGTTATCTATTGTCCCTACAGAGCTGTGTGTGATGTAAGTGGCAGCAGGACTGTGAAATATGGATGTATATTCCAGGATTGTAGCTGGACTTGGAGAACCGATGTCCTCACACTGCTGTGCTCTTAGATCTTTCCTTTGAACTGTTCCACAGCTTCCCTAGTATATGCTGGAAAAAGCTTCTGGTTAAATATTAGAAGGGTCTGTGGATTAGTTCAATGCAGAGAGCTAAGCACACAGCAATGTAAGGCATAATGGATGGAGCATAAGGAGAGGGGGTATTATAAAAGGGGGAATAATGGAGGGGGCATAAGTAGACAGTGCCTCATAAAAGGGGGCATAACAGATGGGGCACTGTATATGGGGGCATAGGGAGAGGTAAGGGTTTATATGATATTGGGTGGCACTAAATAATAATGTGTGCCAGGACACTAAGGGGGCATAGGGTGGGGGCATGTAGAGTGCAGATGTAATATGGAGTCATATTGGTATAATGTGACATAAAGAGGGCATATAAGGGGCACACGGCGGGAATCGTCACTGGAGCGTGTTGTGTGAATAGTGGCACATAGGATGTGGGTGAAATTGAGAATTGTGTAATCTACCTGACCTCAGGTGTATAGGAGGGGGAGGGGGGACACACGTGACACAAGTATTGTCCGAGGGGGGAGGTAAGGACTGTGATTGTGTAACACTTTTGTGTATTGTGATGGATGACTATCTATACAATCATACTTAGTGCATGCTGGGGGCAGTAGTACTTCAGCCACTATAGGGCCAGCTTGAACAATGTTTTGCCTCTAGGATCCTATTGCAGTCGGTAGATTTTCCGAATAACATAACTTTTCTTTGAAATGAAAAATTTGCAATTATTTTCCGTATTCTATATACCGGTAATATATATCATAATATACCGCCATATAATGCCAACTAATAGTGTGCACCTCCCTGACTGGCAAAGTAGTACCAATATCCCATTATTGCTCTGCTTGGGCTTAACTTGGGTTAACTTGGTTGTTCTCCCACCATTTATGGTGCCCTGTCTATGTAAATATATGGCCATCAGTCTTAATACTAATTGACCCAGATACTAATCTCTTATATCCAGAAATAAGGAATATGTTAACCCTATAATTAAGGATTATATAGACACATATATATATAGCAGTAACTTACCTCAATGTTAGAGCTCCATTCACATTGTTGAATAGATTCATCAGTACCCAAAGTCCTAAAGTCCTAAGAAAGTTGAACAAGACTCTTCAACTTCTCTAAAACTTCTCCCAAGACCCGAAAACCAAAGTCCGCGCAGTCGTCCGAGCCGGTGCACTTCTATAATCCATAGACAGAGGACCAGCCCATAGAGATCTGCATCAGCCTATACAGCCGGGACCAGACAAAGTCCCATCTAGTCTTACACCAGGAAGTCAGGACTGGGGCGACTCCTCCTGCACATACCTGTCTTGTCTTGCGTTGTGTCTGTGTCACTCCTCAGGTATCTGGATAATAAGACAAGCAGTTCTGGTTTCTTATTATTCCTTCTTATGACTCTATTAGGTGTAATAACCCGTGAATGAAAAGTAATAACGTGAGAAAAACGTAAATAATGTAGCAAAATGCGAATAATAGAAGATAAAACTGATGCGTAATTGTTTTCAATTCTTCCGTGTGCATCAGATTTTCAATGTTTCTGATTTTGCAATAATATCCGGAATGGATGTCTAAACTTGTCTGTAGCGCTATTGCGTTTGCGTGGGTTTCCTCCGGGTCCTCCGGTTTCCTCCCACACTCCAAAACATACTGGTAGGTTTAATTAGATTGTGAGCCCCATTGGAGACTGATTTGGCAAACTCTGTGCAGCGCTGCGTAATCTGTGTGCGCTATATAAAGGAGTTATTATTATTTATGGATTTCCAGGATGAATAACAGAGGGATAACACAATGATCTTTTTTTTTCCAGTTCCAGAACAAAGATATTAAAGGGATTTAACAGACTTAGGAAAATTTCCTTCAGCCAAGACGGATGTAAAAAGAACAAGGTTATCGGAAAAGGGTCCGGACGGAGGTTTGCATAATAAATCGGTCCAACTGAGCCCCGGTACGCCCCCTTCAGTGCAGAAGTTTGGGTCGAATGATGACTACTATAGCCACACCACAAATCTTGGTGTCTTCTTACATGTACAAGAAGTTTGCACTAGAAAGAACGTGCAAAGTCCGACAGAAAACTGGCACACAGACCTTAGTAAATGTGGGTAAATGTCTCTTGACCCAAGGAGACCACTTATAGGGTAAGGACCAGTGACCACCTGGAACTGGTATCAGAAACCAGGAGAAGAGTACGTTTTTTTTTTTTGCCCAACTTGTACCCAACCCCCATAGAAAAACCCTTTAATTTTTATATTTTCATAATCTAGAACTTTAAAAAAGTCGATTGTAGTGCCCCTCTGTTATTCCCCCTGGAAATGTGCGACTACATTGATAAGTGGGTGTCACAAAAAGAGGGTGTCTCCATTTTTTTTGTTATAATTTGCTTTATTAATAGCAGGAGTACAGACAAAGTCCCCATCAAATCAGTCAACATACATAAGTAAAAATGTACATAATAAAGGTAACATATAACATGAGTAACGAGACAGATCATGTACATGGGAATAAAGGATCTTCATTCAAGCCTTGGCCACAGCCGAGTCACCTCATTGCATAATTCATATTAATAAAGCTGATTTATTTTAATGACACACTATACGGATATAGAACAGTGGACAATGTTACCGTACATGACCCAGATAGAAAACAAACATGTTATAAAATGTTATACAGTGAGTATGGAAAGTATTTAGACCCCTTTATCTCTTTTGCTCAGTAATGTACACTCTGTACCCCATCTTGACAGTAAAAAACAGAAATGTAGATATTTTTGCTAATTCATTAAACATGAAAAATTGAAATATCACATGGTCATAAGTATTTATCCCCTTTGCCGTGACAGTCATATTTACACACATGCTGTACATTTCCTTCTGATCCTCCTTGAGATGGTTCTACTCCTACATTGCATTGTAGCTGTGTTTAATAAAACTGATTGGACTTGATTAGGAAAGGCACAAACCTGTCTACATAAGACCTCACAGCTCACAGTGCATGTCAGAGCACATGAGAATCATAAGGTTTGAGGAACTGCCCAAGGAGCTCAGAGACAGAATTGTAGCAAGGCACAGATCTGGCCAAGGTTACAGCACTCAAGGTTCCTGGTGTAAGACTAGATGGGACTTTGTCTGGTCCCGGCTGCAGCACTCAAGATTCCTAAGAGCACAGTGGCCTCCATAATCCTTAAATGGACGAAGTTTGGGACTTATCACCAGGGGCTGAATACTTATCACCATGTGATAGTTTTGTTTTTTTGCTTTTGTTTTATAAATTAGCAAAGATATCTACATTTTGCTCTGGGGGCAGATTGTAAATTAGTGAGCAAAAAAAAAAAAAGAACATTTTTGATCTTACCAATTGACTGCGATGAAACAAATAGTGAAATATTTAAAGGGGTCTGAATACTTTCCGTACTAATGGGAACTTTACGTTACTCATTTTGCACCAGGTTTGAGGACTCTCCCCTGTACTATACTGGGTATTAAAGAGGACACATTACATGTTCTATGCAGGGATCTGATACTTTAGCAATGTTTATTGTCAAATAATGACACTTTCCAATCATCTGAGCAAGAGAAACCAGTAAGTCTTGTCCTGGAGATATCAACTGAGACGTCTTATAACCAAATGTATTGTATTTGCATACTGGGCTCCCTAACAAAAATATTATAGGAGGCTAAACAGCTTGGATCTGAGAAATCTCTGATCGGGGCGGTAGCAGCAGGACTAAGACTATGGAGAACTGGCGGCCTCCTGCCGCTGATTGTCTGGCTACATTGTTCTATCTATCTATAAGATCACCATGAAATATATATATAGTCTTACCCTGTATATACAGTATGGGCACAGCACAGTGTCAAGGGTGCTCCCACGATCTATGTCTCGGATCGCGGGGACACCCGTGTTTTCCTGCTCCAGTGTTCCTGTGTTCCTGCTCCAGTCTCTCCGTGTTCCTGCTCCAGTGTTCCTGTGTTTCTGCTCCAGTGTTCCTGTTTTCCTGCTCCAGTGTTCCTGTGTTCCTGCTCCAGTCTCTCCGTGTTCCTGCTCCAGTGTTCCTGTGTTCCTGCTCCAGTGTTCCTGTGCTCCTGCTCCAGTCTCTCCGTGTTCCTGTTCCAGTGTTCCTGTGCTCCTGCCCAGAGTCTACTCCGTGTTCCTTTCAAGGGATGTCCGTGCTCTGTCCAGCTCTCCGTGTTCTGCTCCAGTTGTTCCTTTGTGTCCAGTGCTCGTGTCTCCGTGCTCCAGTGCTTCCTGTGCTTGCTCCATGTTCGCTGTTACTTGCTCTACAGTCTCTCCGTGTTCCTGTCAAGTGTTCATGTGTCGTCTTCTGCTCCGATCTGCTCGGTTCCTCTGCAGTGTTCTGCTCCAGCTCGTTATCCTGTGATCTCCGCTACCAGTGTTCCGGTCCTGCTCCAGTCTCTCCGTGTTCTGTTCCATGTGTCCCATGCTCTGCTCCAGTGTTCGCTCCCAGTGTTCTGCTCCTTGTCTCTGTGTTCCTGCTCAATCTACTCAGCTGTTATGTCCATGTTCCCATGCTCCTTGCTACGTGTGCCTGTGTTCATTGTTCCCAGCTTTCCTGTGTTCCGTGTCCAGTGTCAGTTTCCCTGTGCTGCCAGTCTCCCGTGTTCCTGCCCCAGTGTCCTGCTCCCATGTCCCCTGGTCCTGCCAGCCTATCTCCTGTGGTCTCTCCATGTTCCTGTTTTACCGCTCCAAGTTCTCTCGTGTTCCTGATCCAGTGTTCCTGTGTTCCTGCTCCAGTGTTCCTGTGTTCCTGCTCCAGTCTCTCCGTGTTCCTGCTCCAGTGTTCTCATGGTCCTGTGTTCCTGTGTACCTGTTTCCCTCTGCATTGATCTCTTGTTGCTGACCATGGATTTGCACTTTGGACCTTGCACCTCTGCCACCTGCCCTGACCCTGTGACTGAACTTTACTATGAGACTGTCTCCTCCTCAGGTATCTCCACCTCGGCTGCCACCACGGGCTTAGTCGCACCTGTGGAACGACCTGGTGGAACCCTGCCGCAGCAAGTCCATCCCACTTTGCGGCGGGCTCTGGTGAAGAGCAGGTGCCACTTAGATTCCGGTCCCTGGTGTCGGCTAGTACCACCTCCCGTGGTGGTCCAGAGGATCCACTGATTCTGAACTCTGAACTCCTATCCTGTATATATAGGCAAAGCACAGTACTACTACCCCTATCCTGTATATATGGGCACAGCACAGTACTACTACTCCTATGCTGTATATATGGGCACAGCACAGTACTACTACTCCTATCCTGTATATATAGGCACAGCAATGTGCTACTACTCCTATCCTGTATATATGGGCACGGCACAGTACTACTACTTCTATCTTGTATATATGGGCAATGCACAGTACTACTACTCCTATCCTGTATATATGGTCACAGTACTACTACTCCTATCCTGTATATATAGGCACAGCAATGTACTACTACTCCTATCCTGTATATATGGGCACAGCACAGTACTACTACTTCTATCTTGTATATATGGGCACAGTACTACTACTCCTATCCTGTATTAATGGGAACATTAGTACATCTACCACACTGGCACAGCCCTGTATAACACATCTGCAATTGCTGAATGATATTATTTTATACACACAAATCACACTCAGGGGTGGCCACTTTTGCGGGGGATGTGCACAAAATTCGCCTTCTTATGATCTTGGATTGTTAAAGTTTGTTTCAGAATTCAGTATATAATGCAGACATTCCTGTCCTCTCTCATTACTTTGATTGCAACATTTAAGTTATACGTCACATAATTATGTAACATTGTTGCATCATATTCCTATGGATAGAAGTTGTCATTTAATGCTCCTGGGTCCTAATGCAAATTGAGCAACAGGGACCCCACCTACTAGGTGCTATTTATAATACTGGAAACTTCTTATTTGGCTGAGACCTCCTTAAGCTCAGACCCTATTGACGACTTCTCCCTATGGCTCCCTTTGGTTATGGAAGTGTCTTGTCAGGGTCCTCCCTATGCTTTCTATACCTGAGTGTAATTCCACTTCATAATGACCCAATAGTGCCCCAGGCAAGATCCCTGCCCTGGTGTAACCCACAGATTCATCAGGATTAATCCTTTACTATAATCCCATACACAAACATAAGCCCCATTGTCATCATTTCATCTCGCTGTATACAAGATGTGTGTACCAGCTGCACATATATAATTATAGATACTGTACATATATAATTATACACTACCACGTGCCCCAGTTATTTCTGTAATACCCACATCATCAGCCCAGATCTGGCATCAATATAGTACAGACGCGTAGATATGTATATAGCAGCCATCACTCTACGAGGAGTAGTCCTAATAATTCGGAGAACTCTGCTCCCCATTAACCATCATGCGTCTCTCACTGCGGCAGTGGGTTTTGAGCTTCCTCAGCACCAGCATAATGTGATTATGCTAAGGGTTGATAAGAAGGATAATTCTGGGTAAAGACTACAGATCTGCACTTTACATTTGTCTCTTCTCAGTCCCTCCTGCTGTATAACATGCTGCCTGCAGATAGGACACTATGTACAATCTGCTTCAGCGCCATGCTCTTACCTGCTGCCTGCAGAGAGGACACTTGTACAATTGCGCAGCTCCACTGCTCTATACAGCTGCTGCAGATAGAACTATGTACAATCTGCTAGTCTCCCTGCCTCTATAACATGCGGTCCTGCAGAGTAGACACTGTATCTGCAGCACCTTACGATGCGCTGTCTCTTACATCTATTAAATGCTGCTCACTCACTGCGCTAATCGCTGCAGATAGGACACTATGACAATCTGCCTCATGTCTCCGCTTATAACATGCGGCCTGCATAGGACCTGATCAGCTCCTCCTTCTCTATAACAGTGCAAAAAATGTCCCTTCAGCTCCACTGCTCACTGCCCGCTAGGACATATGTACAATCTGCCTCAGTCCTCCTGCTCTAAACATGCGCTGCAGATGGACAACTGATCAGCTTCCTCCTTCTCTATAACGTGATGCTGCAGATGGACACTGATGTACAATCTCCTAGCTCCAACCTGCTCTTATAACCTGCGCCTGCAGGATAGGGACACTAGTTACAATTCGCTACGCTCCTCCTGCCTCTATACACATGTGGCGCAGATAGGGACATGATCCGCTCTCTTCTCTATTAAAATGATGCAGCAGATGGACAGTATGTTACAATTGTAAGCTAGCCATGTTCTATAGTATGACTTTACAAACACTGTAAAGCCCCTGCACACTTCATATTCAAACTTGAATACCTTTATGAATACCTATGTATTTTTATATATGGAAATCCCTGTAATGTATAACCATGGTTTATGTGAAACAGAATACTACATATTTCATTAAAGGAAATATACAACCAGGATGAATGATTGTAAACAAGCACACTGACATACTGGGGTTGCACCCCCCTCTGGCAGGATCTGCTCTTCTTAGGCTTTTTAGCATTTGTTTTTACACAAAAAAGGCTTTAAAATTTATGCAAATGAGCTTGAGGGGCTCTAGGCTCCATTAACACTTATGGAGCCTGGAGCCCCTTAGGTTTATTTGCATCATTTTAAAAGCCTTTTTTTGTAAAATCCAGGACATATGAAGCTAAAAGAAGAGCAGATCCTGCCAGACGGGGAGCACACCAGTATGTCAGTGTGCTTGGTTTACAATCCTTCATCCTGGTGATAGATGTCCTTTAACATACTGTATAGACTTCTCACAAAAAGTTAGAGATATTTGGCTTGTGGGCAAAATTTCCTTTACAGGTCAACTTAATGTGACCTTTTGTAAATTTGTGGATGCCAAAAGTCAAACTGTTCAATGTTTTACACTTTTTGCAGTTTTTTAACAAAAAAAGCTTAACAGCAAAATTCACAACTGGTGCTTGATCCATAAATCGTCCAATAAATTTCCAGTGTTGATCAGAACTGGTATTTAAACAGTCCTCCTTATCATGCTGTTCAAATGTTGGCATCCTGAGACCAAGACGACAGCTAACCATTGATCAGCAGTACCGCGCCATTGTTAGGCTTCAAGCAGAAGTGACCGCTAAGCTTAGTGCATCACAGACAGTTGTAACAGAGATACAGGGAGACTGGATAGGGGGGATTTAACAATGTGTCACAGGTTCCACCAGTCTCTAGCTGGAAAACACTGGTCTTTTGCTGCGCCAGATTTATCACTGTGATGATGAATTCTGGTGCAGCATAAGACTGTTGGTTCCTACTTTAGACCTACTTTTAGTTGGTGTAAATAGCGACGATTTTAAGCAACCCACGCCCCTTTCTTGTAAGGTCACGCCCATCTCCCGAAGACCACGCCCCCTAAGACGGGAAAAGTGCCAAAAAAAAGGTCTAAAAGCCTTGATAACTGTGGTGTTTTTGGCACAAAACCAGCAGAATTGTGCCGCAAGTGCGTTAATAAAGCCCCCCAATGAGTCAGAGAAAGGCAGAGGAAGGGGGGAGGGGGGAGTGTCCTTTGGCAAAATCCCAGACTAATGAGAGACCATAATGCATCAAAATCTTTTCCAAAAACTGTGTGTGAACAGCAGCTGACAGTTACTGCTCAAATATTTCTGTATACTTTGTAAAAACATGGAAAAAACCTAAAATGAAGCAATAAGAACAGTAATAAATACACAGTATTATTCTTCCTCCATGTAACTATGTGTGCTACAATGTAACATCAGAGATATTTTCATCCAGAAAGAATTTGGGTAAACATTATCTGAATAATTGTAACCACCAGGAAATAACAATAGAACATCCCCGTCACTCAACGCGAAGAGAAGGGAACACAACACAAGCCCTGAACAATCGTCTGATGAGATATTAATGCATCACCCGCCTGTCACTATAGTCTGGAGGCTGATCACATGGTGTCTGTCACCAAGGCAAAGCTCTACCAACCCAACCTAACAACACATATACACTCACCGGCCACTTTATTAGGTACACCATGCTAGTAACGGGTTGGACCCCCTTTTGCCTTCAGAACTGCCTCAATTCTTCGTGGCATAGATACAACAAGGTGCTGGAAGCTCCTCAGAGATTTTGGTCCATATTGACATGATGACATCACACAGTTGCCGCAGATTTGTCGGCTGCACATCCATGATGCGAATCTCCCGTTCCACCACATCCCAAAGATGCTCTATTGGATTGAGATCTGGTGACTGTGGAGGCCATTTGAGTCCAGTGACCTCATTGTCATGTTCAAGAAACCATTCTGAGATTATTCCAGCTTTATGACATGGCGCATTATCCTGCTGAAAGTAGCCATAAGTATACAGCCTGCCCCAAAAAGTATACAGCCGCCCTCAAGTATAATACAAAAAATAACTTCAATACTCACCCTCCGACGATACTCACCTTGAATTGAAGTGCGGCTCCCGGTTCCTCGGCGGCAGCTCCCGACCCTTGTGGCGGCTTCTCTCTTCGATCTTCACGTGCCGGCAGTCGCGTCTATGCGACTTGCCGCGGGCGCACAGTGCGATGCGGCGGTGTCGCCGCTGATGACGTCATCAGCAGCGACACCGCTACATCATATTGTGCGCCCGCCGGCAGTCGCATAGACGCGACTGCCGGCACCTGAGATCGAAGAGAGAACCGCCGCAGCGGATCGGGAGCTGCCGCCGAGGACCAGAGCCGGAGGTGATATTCATTTTTTTTTTTTATTAACTCATGTTTTTTTTTTTTTTAAATTAACTCGTGTATAAGCCGAGATAGGTTTTTTCAGCACATTTTTGTGTGCTGAAAAACTCGGCTTATACACGAGTAAATCAGTACATAATATATATCATATATACACTCACCGGCCACTTATTACGCTACACCGTGCCAACTGGCTCGTTACACTTAATTTTCTATCAGCCCAACACATGGCGGCAACTCAGTGCATTAGGCTATGGAACAGGTCCAGACAATCTCCGCCGTCAAAACCAGAGCCAAAATATACAGCCTGCCCCAAAAAGTATACAGCTGCCCTCAGTATAATAAAAAATAAAAAACTTATACCACCCTCCGACGATACTCACCTTTGAATTGAAGTGGCGGCTCCCGGTCCTCGGCGGCAGCTCCCGATCCATTGTGGCGGCTTCTCTCTTCGATCTTCACGTGCCGGCAGTCGCGTCTATGCGACTTGCCGGCGGGCGCACAGTGCGATGCGGCGGTGTCGCCGCTGATGACGTCATCAGCGGCGACACCGCTACATCATATTGTGCGCCCGCGGCAGTCGCATAGACGCGACTGCCGGCACGTGAAAGATCGACGAGAGAGAACCGCCGAGCAGGAATCGGGAGCTGCCGCCGAGGACAGAGACCGGAGGTGATATTCATTTTTTTTTTTATTAACTCATGTTTTTTTTTTTTTTAAATTAACTCGTGTATAAGCCGAGATAGGTTTTTTCAGCACATTTTGTTGCTTGAAAAACTCGGCTTATACACGAGTATATACAGTATATAATATATATATATACACTCACCGGCCACTTTATACGCTACACCGGTCAATGCTCGTTACACTTAATTTTCTATCAGCCCAAGCACATGGCGGCAACTCAGTGCATTTAGGCATGTAGACATGGTCAAGGACAATCTCCTGCAGTTCAAACCGAAGCATCAGTATGGGGAAGAAGGTGATTGAGGCCTTTGAACGTTGCATGGTGTTGTGCCAGAAGGGTGGTCTGAGTATTTTTCAAGAAACTGCCTGATATCTACTCGGGATGTTTCACGCACAACACATCCTAGGGTTTACAGAGAATGGTCGAAAAAGAAAAAACATCAGTGAGCGGCAGTTCGTGTGGGCTGGAAATGCCTTGTTGAGTCAGAGGAGAATGGGCACTGTTCAGCTGATAGAAGGCAACATTGCTCAATCGCCACCCGGTCTAACCAAAGGCGTCAGAAGAGTGCATCTCTGAACGCACATTTACGTCGAAACTTTGAGGCAGAGGGGTACAGCAGCAGAAACCAACCCGGGTGCCACTCCTTTCAGCTAACGAACAGGAACTGAGGCACAATGTGCACACAAGCTCATCTGTATTAAAGAGCAGTAGAAGATTGGAAAAACGTTGCCTGGTCTGATGCAGTCCGTTTTCTGCTAGCTACATTCGGAGGGGGTAGAATTTGGCCGTCAACACAACTGAAATTGAACAGCAGGATCCATCCTGCCTTTATCAAATGGTTCACGGCGGTGGTGTGGTGTCATGTGGTGGGGAATATTTTCTTGACACACTCTTTGGGCCCCTTGTACAATTGAGGCATGCGTTGCAACCCACAGCCTACTGAGTATGTGTTGCTTGACCAGTCCATCACCTCTTATGACCAATGTACCTGGAAAATATATTGGGGCAGGCTGTATACTTCATTGGGGCAGGCTGTATACTTCATGGGGGCAGGCTGTATACTTCATGGGGGCAGGCTGTATACTTCATGGGGGCAGGCTGTATACTTCATGGGGGCAGGCTGATTGTATACTACTTGGGACAGGCTGTATACTACAGGGGGCTAGCTGGCTGTATACTACACCCTCGGCTTATACTCGAGTCAATAGGTTTTCCCATATTTTTGTGGTAAAATTAGGGGTCTCGGCTTATACTCGGGTCGGCTTATACTCGAGTATATATATATATATATATATATATACTAAAATCTCATTGCCCTACAGAGAAGATAGCATTGGGCCACTGCCTCACATGCTCTATAAGATTCTTCTGTCCAGGAACAAGTAGGGATATAACCTAAGGGAATGCAGAGGATGTAGTCACCCAGGTGTCTCTGCCCAATGTAAGGTACATTCTAGTTTTGGGGGGTTCTGATATAGATTTTGCTTTGGGATGAAATATCTGGACATTTGTCTTAATCTACTGAAGAAAGTCTGACAGCAAAACCATCTTTCTGTACACGTTCTGTATTCATGGGTTTAATCTGTACATCCGAGAACAATGTTATGAGATTTTGTGAAGTTTTTTTTAACTTACTTTTAAATGTCATGTTATGTAGACTATAGATATCACTCCGCCTTCTTTATCTTTTATTGTATATACTTTTTTATATTTGGCATGTGATCATAATAAAGATGTTATGGTATAGTATTACAATGATTTGGTGTAATATGTAGAGATTGCACTGCTCAGCGCCTCCTGCTCTATAACATGCTGCCTGCAGAAAGGACACTGTACAATCTCCTCAGCTCCTCCTGCTCTATAAAATACTGCCTGCAGATAGGACGCTATGCACAGTTAGCTTTGCTCACTTTGCTCGATAACATGCGACCTGCAGAATGGACTACAATGGACATACAAATCTGCTTAGCTCCGCCTGCTCTATTACATGCGGTCTGCAGAAAAAAACACTATAAAGCTGTTCCTCTTGCTCTATAACATGCTATCTGCAGATAGGACACTATGTACAATCTGCTCAGCTCCTCCTGTTCTTTAACATGCTGCCTGCAGATAGGACACTGGGGCAGATTTACTTACCCGGTCCATTCGCGATCCCGCGTCGCGTTCTCTGCGGAGGATTTTTGTCTTCCGGCGATTCACTAAGGCAGTTCCTCCGACGTCCACCAGGTGTCGCTGCTGCGCTGAATGCACTGGAGTTCACCAAGCCGGGCCGAGTGAAGGCAAGAGCGTGTCCAGCAACATTTTTTTTTTTTATAAAATGCGGCGGTTTTTCCGAATTTTTTTTTTTAAGGCCATGCCCCCTGATTTCCGTCGCGTGCATGCCGGCGCCGATGCGCCACAATCCGATCGTGTGCGCCAAAATCCCGGGGCAATTCAGGGAAAATCGGTGCAAAACGGAAAAATTTGCGTAACTCGCCGGAAAAACGTGAATCGGGCCTTTAGTAAATGACCCCCACTATGTACAATCTGCTCAGCTCCTCCTGCTCTATAACACGCTGCCTGCAGATAGGACACTATGTACAATTTGCTCATCGCTTCCTGCTCTATAACATGCTGCCTGTACATAGAACTGGGCAACTTCCACTGCATATTTCCACTCCTCGATCCCCCCTATTTACACTTATAACACCAAAAACACAAGAGAAAAAAGGACACAAAAACGAATTCAGATTAAAAAATGTAAATATTTTATTGTTATACTATTAAACACAATATATTAAAACAGAGAGACAGGATCCTGTCTGGCGTCCGCTGTGAGTTACTGCGCTCCCATTCATGTAGGTAGTTGAATGCACTTTCACCTTATGGGGCTTATTTACTAAGGGTCCGTGGATTGCACTTTCGTCGGATTTTAGAAGTTTTCGGGATTTGCACCGCTGTGACAGGTATTTAACTGGGGATTGCGTCGCACGAGATCGGATTGTGGAGCAGCGGCGCCGGCTTTCATGCAACAGAAATCGTGGGGTGTGCGGTTGGACGATCCGACTGATTCGGACTGAGCGCGGGATTTAAGATTTAAGAGCGGGGAAGCAACACATGCAGGCAGATGTGCGTGAATCGCGGCAGATGTGCAATCCAGTCGGACAATGCACTTTCTGGAATCGCGACAGGACAGGTAAGTTAATGTACCCCCTATGTGTTACAATGTTACGTTGCTTTTTTGCACATTGACGTATCTATTTGGGGTTTCCTTATTGGATACTATTGGTCTGAAAGTTTTTACATGTATTATCTGTGTTTCCTGTCTGGCAGGTCCTATTAGTTCTATGACTTGTCTCTCTTTTTAATATATTGTTTTTAAAGGGAACCTGTCACTAGGGACCTCATATTCACTTAACAAACCTTAAATTAGATAAACCTTACAAATCAAATTATATTAACATAATAACCGTTATTCAACATTTACATGATATAAAACATGTGTAAATTCAATTAGTGGAGGAGAACGCACTACGTTAGACGACTATTTCCATCAATCTGCACTAGTTTGGCATTTAGTAACATCACCACTAGAGGGCGCCAGGCTACCTGGCCAGGAATCTGATACCTGATCTTCCCACTCACTTTTTGTTTTCTCAAACTTATGTTCACGTCTGAGATCCCAAAAATTGTATATTATATAATGAAATTAATGGCATTCCCCCGTTTCACAAATTTCACTAGATTCCCCTTAAACCGCATTGTTAACCCTAGAGAAGTCTAGTGCAGGATGAAAATTTATCACACATTCCTAAAACATATATTTTTAGGGACCAATTCACTTCTGAAGTAGATTTGATAGTCCTATATCCTGGAAACCCCCAATGTACCGGTATTCACATTTGTCACATAATTATGGAGGTGAAATGTAACTAATTGTGAATTTTAAGAAGTCATGTGGCCATCATTTTTTTTTTTTTGCCAAGAAATAAGGGGAGGAGCCCTGATAATAATAATATAATTAGCTTTCTGGAAACAAATTTGTTGGAATAACATCCCTCAAGGTATTTCAAAAGGGATAAAGGGATCACTTTGACCTTTGTAGTACTTACCAAAAATTAATGTTCAAAGTAAAAAATAAACCTGCAGTGGGTGGGGGGTATAAGCTATCCACCAGCAGGTAAGGCTTCTACAAGTATATTCCATGTGGACGGGAACAAGGATTGAAGGGTCCTTTACTTAAGTTGCCCATGTGCTGTTACTGCTTTCTGGATAATCCCTGAATGTTCATCAAGTGATTCAGCAGTCCTGCTACTTACTTTTGTATTGTGTGCAGACCCTCCATGCTTCTTTCTTTATAATAATAAAAATTATTTATTTATATAGCGCCTACAGATTCCACAGTGCTGCACAGAGCTTGTCCCTGTCCCCATGGGGCTCACAATCTAATCAAAATACCAATATGTTTTGGCGTGCTACTTACAAGTAGAAAACTGAAAATATATATTTAGTTCTATAACAATTCTAAGAATAACCACTCAGGCAAACAGGGATAAACATCTATGAGACATTTATTGTGAAGCCCCTTATGGGAATATCTCTTAAATGTGAATGTGTAATGTTTTGAGTTCTAACAACCTGTGAGGATTAATATTTTAATATGTCTAGATATCGTGGCTCATTCTTCAATCCCCTTATAGAATTTATACGCGTCTAGAGGGAGCTAATTATACATATATATATATGTGTGTATATACAGTACAGACCAAAAGTTTGGACATGCTTCTCATTCAAAGAGTTTTCTGTATTTTCATGACTATAAAAATTGTAGATTCACACTCAAAACTATGAATTATCACATGTGAATTATATACTTAACAAAAAAGTGTGAAACAACTGAAAATCTGTCTTATATTCTGGGTTCATTTTGCTGTGATTACTGCTTTGCACATTCTTGGCTTCTCTTGATGAGATACAAGAGGTAGTCACCTGAAAAGGTTCTCACATCACAGGTGCCCTGTCAGGGGTAATAAGTGGGATTTCTTGCCTTATAAATGTAGTTGGGACCATCAGTGTGTTGTGCAGGAGTCAGGTGGATACACAGCTGATATTCCTACTGCACAGACTGGTAGAATTTGTATTATGGCTAGAAAAAGCAGCTAAGTAGAGAAAAATGAGTGGTCATCATTACTTTAAGAAATGAAGGTCAATCAGTCCGAAAAATTGGGAAAACTTGTCTCCAAGTGCAGTTGCAAAAAACATCAAGTGCTACAAAGAAACTTGCTGACATGAGGAACCCCCCAAAGGAAAGGAAGACCAAGAGTCACCTCTGCTGCGGAGGATAAGTCATCCGAGTCACCAGCCTCAGAAATCTCAGGATAACAGCAGCTGAGATTAGAGACCAGGTCACTGCCGCACAGAGGTCTAGCAGCAGACACATCTCTACAACAACTGGTAAGAGGAGACTGTGTGCAGCAGCCTTCATAATAAAATAGCTGCTAGGAAACCACTGCTAAGAAATGGGAACAATCACAAGAGACACAAGGAATGGACGTTAGACAAGTGGAAATCTGTGCTTTGGTCTGATGAGGCCAAATTTGAGATCTTTGATTCCAACCACTGTGTCCTTGTGCGACGCAGAAAAAGTGAAAGGATGGACTCTAGGGTGAGCTGGACTGCAGAGTGAAGGCAAAAGGGACACTAAGTGCTAGGCATCTCTGGGAACTCCTTCAAGACTGTTGGAAAACCATTTCAGGTGACTACCTCTTTAAGCTCATCAAGAGACGCCAAGAGTGTGCAAAGCAGTAACCAAAGCAAAAGGAACCTAGAATATTAGACATATTTTCAGCTGTTTCACACTTTTATGTTAAGTCTATAATTTCACATGTGTTAATTGATAGCTTTGAAGCCTTCAGTGTGAATCTACAATTTTTATAGTCATGAAAATACAGAAAAATCTTTGTATGAGAAGTTGTGTCCAAACTTTTGGTCTGTACTGTATAATATATATATATATATATATATATATACACACACAACATGCAGTAAGCTCCCTCTAGTGGTGGCTGTGAGCAGGACTCTTATAGAATACTGTAAAAATAAATCAATAAATAAACAATTGCAGAATGTTTGACTAATTTAGATAAAAAAAATTCTATTCAAGGATATCCACTCTCATTTTTGAGAGAACGCTCTTAACTTGGAAATGCAAACAGCTTGATCCTCTGCTAATAGAAAGGACAACAATGTGTGCACCTGTCATGTTCCCGTCTGCTGTGAAAATTTCTTCCTACCGGAGAAAAGGCTGTCAGAGTGTAACAAAATCTCAGCTCCATATATCCCAGGCTGATAAAAACATTCTCACATTTCCCAAAATTAGTAAAAAATTAATAATTTTTTTTTTTTAATCCAAAAATCCATTTTAATACAATAAAATGAATACAAATAATTTTGGCGATACATTCTACCATCCTAGTACATTATCTCCTTATGAAACATATGTTATTTCTTATTAGATTACTTTTTTTTATTACTATTTCGCCGTATAAACGAAAAACAAAGAAACTAAATTTGTCGGGGAGGAGAAATGAGTAAAAATAGAATGTAAAATAATGGTATTGTGATAGTAATAGCATTGTGTAGATGAAAAACAATAGAATAATGGGGCACATTTACTAAGGGTCCGAATCACGTTTTTCGGGCCCGGGTTTTTGGCGCACACGATCGGCAACGAAAAACGGGGGCGTGGCTGTCGGAAAACCTGACTGATTCGGAAAAATTGTGCTATTAAAAAAAAAAAATGTTGCTTGACACACACTTACATGCTACACGAATAGGATGGTGAACTCCGGCGGACCTCGGCGCAGCGGCGACACCTAGAGGACATCAGACGCACGACCTTAGTGAATCACCGGAAGACCCGAATCCTCGTCGGAGAACGCGCTGCTGGATCGCCACAGGACCGGGTAAGTAAATGAGCCCCAATATCTTACTTCTACAGGATGCAGTAACAAAGATTTTTTAAAGAAGACCTGTAATGGTGATTTGGGATACTAAACCACCGGTCCATAAATCATCCTGACAGGTCCTCTTATAAGGAAACCTGTCAGTTACGACTAATCCATACTAACTGAACATATCTTTCAACTATCTACAACTATCCCTATATCGTTCCTACATATACCTGTAAAGTTCCACAGATGGCTGACTCGGCATCTAAGCAAATGACCCCCTAAGAGCCCGATTATCGTCTTTCCTTTTAAGCCGAGTCCAGTAAATTAATGTCCATCCAGCTTAGCCACTCCTCCAGCTTCCTGATAGAGATGCCGGCTGTGTGACTCACTGAAGAGAATTCCTTAGGGAGGAGGAATGAAGAGCGAGTTGAGAGACGATGCCTTGCGGAAGAGAAAACAAGCCTCTCATTCCTCTTCCTTCAGGAATTTTCTTCAGCTAGTCACACAGCTAAAACATAAATATGCATCGATGCAAGTGAACTTTACAAACAGACTGTGGAATTTTACAAGCATAGGGAGGAACAATAAAGGGATAGTTGTACTGCTGTACAGTTTTGACTGTGAAGACTGCACTCCCAATATTACTTGCTGCATTGTCAGGTAGCCGCCACTAGTGGGAGCTCAATACAAATACATTTCTACAGCCTTCATTGAGTTAAGTAGTAGCTGTATTCATTCCTACGGACACTTCTCCCCCTAGTGGTGGCTGCTGTTGGATAGTTTTATTACCCAGTGCTGTATTTGGGAGATTTTTATAATGCATTTATACCAGTTTTCTGGAAGAAATACAATGATAATGATGATGATGATTAGATTGGGCTGGGTGGATTTTGAGTTAAAGAGGAAATGTAGGTAAATGAGCATTTCGGTGAACAATGGGTGTGGCTGTGTGATCCAGTGCACCCCTTCCTGCCCATTTTGTTTGGGGTAAACTGGGTACTCTCCATCAAAGCATGGTACTGAGTGGAAATTAGGAAGAAGAGGGTACACAGGACCTCACGGCCACACCCATTATGTAACACAATTTACATATAGATAAAAATGTGAATTTCTCTGCATCAGACAACATACTTTCTTAAAGGGAACCTGTCTACTATTTTTATCCTGTATGTATGAGCCCAGCACAGTACTACTACTCCTATTCTGAATATTTGATTGAATCAAAGTACAACTACACTTATCTTGTATATAGGGGGATGGAAATGTACCCAATACTACCCAGTATATATGTGCACAGATCAGCACTGCAGCACCTATTCTGTATATATGGGCACTACTACTCTTAACCTGTATACATGAGCACATACCCTTAATATTTGGGTGCATCAAAGTACAAATACACCTATCATGTATGTATAAATATATATATATATGTATATATGAGAATGGCAAAGTACTAATGTACTAATACGTGTATGTAAGGCCACTGCAAAGACCATTACACCAGAGACATTAAAAAATATTATCACATATGATTTATAGTTCATTAATGGGTTAATAAATGGTTGCTACATTCAGTCTACATTGAATGTTTTAGAACTCGGCCTTGGGCAGTGATGTCACTGGATGACATCACAATGTCCAGATTCTGTAAGAAGTCACCGCCTGCACAAAAAAAGAAAAGAAACAGCCAGAAGAGAAGAAGACATGTCAGAAATAGTCCCAGACAAGCAGCGAAAGGTGACATCTCCTTACTTAATGTGGAGCCAATGGACGTAGAAATGGCTGAGCCTTTTGAAGGTGTTGTGAAGGCATCTGGGGATACTTCCAGTGTCAACCTCAAAAGACAAGCCCTGGCCTCCATAGACAACCAGCCGGGAATATTTCCCCCACCCAAAAGAGCTGCTCTGGACTACACCAGCCGGGAATATTTCCCCCACCCAAAAGAGCTGCTCTGGACTACACTCCAGATGTGTCCACAGAAGATCTCGACAGCCCTATGGAGACACAAGAAGTGGATCTGCCTTATTCCTGGATCTACAACTTCAACTACCTGACAGAAGAGCATTTGGCCACCCTAACAAGCACAGGATATAGTGGAATGTTAGATGACGATATCATCAGTATGGCCCTGGAGATCCTACAGTTTGTTATCCTGAGTATATTTAACAATTTTGTGTCTTTTAGGTGTTCAGGCACCTCTACTTTATTGTTTGTGTTAAAATAATAAGGATACCAAATTTACTTAGGTTTTCCTAAATAATGCAAACCTTTTTATAATCTTTTGCCAATTACTTTTTCATACTTTAGGACCGGTGTTAGATGCATTGGGACCTGTTTCCGGGACTAACTTACGTCTTGATTGCTACCATTTTAGGGACTGCATGACCTTTTGATCACTTTTTATTCAAATTTATATGTAGTAAAATGGTGAAAAAGTGGTGATTCTGACATTTGGGTGCTATTTCCCGTGCTCAGGTACACCGGAACTTGTTATCCTGACAAAAGTTAACAATTTTGTGTCTAAAAAAAAAAAAAAAAAAAAAAAAAAAAAAAAAAAAAAAAAAAAAAATTTACTGTATTTATAGATCCCCTTCAATGGTGCTTCAATGGTGGCACATGTGTGTGCCATAGGCATCTATAGGGAGATATATCCGGCTGCAAAATTTTGGCAGGATATACGTCCCCACAATGGCAGTGTGAAAGTGTGAAATTTACTGAACATTACTGTAACTTGTCACACAGACAACTGGAAGGTACTTGGGAGTACCCGAAGGAAAGTCTCTATGGGAAGAGTCCGGAGGGAGGAGTCTCTGGACCACCGCGGGAGATGGCATGCGGCCCGCTGTTGCAGCCAAGGTACAGGGATGTGCAGAAAACAGTCCAAGCCTGGGATGAAAGCAGAAACATGGAGGAACACTGGTAACGCTGGCAGACAGGACTGAAGACACCGCTGGACTGGTACCCTGGAACCCCAGCAGGAAGCGTATGGAAACGCTGGAGACAGGAGACACGGAGGTGTCTGGAAACGCTGGATTGCTGGAGGAACACGGAGGCGTCTGGAAACGCTGAGGAGCAAGGCGTGCTATGGAAGACGTGGAGGAACACGGAGGCGTACTGAAACGCTGGAGGAACACGGAGCATTGGAAACGCTGGAGGAAACACGGAGGCGTCTGGAAAATGCTGGAGGATACGGAGGCGTCTGGAAATGCTGGAGGGAACACGGAGGGGCGTCTGGAAAGCTGGAGGAATACGGGGCATCTGGAAAATGCTGGAGGAACACGGAGGCGTCTGGAAATGCTGGAGGAACACGGAGGCGTCTGGAAAATGCGTGAGGGGAATCGGAGGCATCTGGAAAAATGTGGAGGAAACACGGAGGCGTCTGGAAATGCTGGAGGACACGGAGGCGTCTGGAAAGCTGGAGGACACGGAGGCGCCTGGGAAAACGCTGATGGGCCAATCACTTCAAAAGGGAACTGCTGCGAGAAGCGAGGGTGTGGAAACCTGGAAGTTCCTAGAATGAAAAGATCGGCCAGGAGGAAGGGAGGGGGTGCCGAATTATTAGAAAGTGTGAGCCGGATTCGCCAGTGCCAATCAGGAGGATGCTTGCCCTTTAAATCTTGAGAGGTCCACGCACACAAGCCCTAGCAGCGGGAGCGTGCAGCCTGCAGGGAAGGAGGCATGCGGCCTACACGCCAGGACGTGGAGCACAGACCGGAGCTAGGTAAGTGCGGGCAGGGGGACAGGGACAGGCAGCCAGCGGAGCACGGGTGTACCCGCGATCCGCGACATGGATCGCGGGAGCACCCGTGACAATTACTATATAATACCAAAAATTTATTGCACTCCAGGGCTGCTACAAGGCAGATATACGTAGACCTCACTTACCGTATAAATCAGCCGTAGCTCCGACCTTCTACCTCTGATCTGTCCAGGTCTTCATCTTGGTGGCTCCTCACAGATGACAATTCTACTTCCATTGTACATGACTTATCACTACAGAATTATCCACAAGATGTCTTTGGCTTCGTGCAGCAAATCTCGAAAATACCACAGTCACTTATAGTATATGTCACATGGATAAAAACTATCTCCTAAGCTATACACACCACCCACAGATTGTTATGCAGCAACATCCTTTTATTCATTTATGTTTACTCCCATTCATTAATATTTAGCAAAGCAGTTCTCCATTAATTTATATGTATTCCTGTAAATAATGTTTATTATTTTTACACTGAAAAGAGGAAATTGGGGCCACAAATGAGCAGGAGATGAGAGGCCACAATATTAGGAGGGGGATAAAAGGGGCCACAATATAAGGGGGAGAGAGGAGGGGAGACATAATTAGAGGGTACTCTCAATGATAAGGGAGAGAGGAAAGGGTACCCTCAATAACAAGAGATGAAGGGGTTCACAATATGAGGGGGGGGGGGGGCGAGGGGACTCACAATATGGGGGGGGGGGGGCGAGGGGACACAATATGAAGGGAAGACGAGAGGGGTTACTGTATAATGAGGAGATGCGAGGGGCTTACCATAGGAGGGGGAGAAGAGGGGCCAAAATGTGAGAGAGATAATAGGGGCCACAATATGAGGGGGGGGGAGTTGAGGGGGCCACAATATAATGTGCAGATGAGAGGGGCCCACAATATGAGGGGGAGATTAGGGGAGACAATATGAGGTTGAGATTAGTGGGCCATAGTTTGAGCGGAAGATAAGAGGGGCCATTGGCGTCAATATTAGTGAGAGATGATGAGGCCAAAATAGGACCACTAAGTGTGGAGGAGATGAGGGGAGACACAATATGAGGGGGACATGGAGTCATCATATTAAGGGGAGATAAGGGGACAAAATTTGAGGGGGAGGCGAGAAGGGTCACAATATGAGGGGGAGACAAAGACCTCTACAATATGAGGGGGGAGATGAGAGGGCACAATGTGACGGGAGAGAAGGTGCCAAAATATGAGGGGGAATGTGACAGGGAGCCAGAATATAAGAGGGGAAGATGAAGGGGCTCACATTAGAGGGGGAGATGAAGAAGACCACAATATGAGGGGCAGATGAAAAGCCCCACAATATGAGGGGGAGATAAGAGGGGCCAAAATATTAGGGGGAGATGAGAAAGGTCCATAATAAAAGGAGGAGATGAGAGTAGCCACAATATGAACGGAAGAAGAGGGGGAGTCACAAACTGAGGGTTAGATTAGGGACCAAAATGTAAAGTGCAGATGAGAGGGCCCTCAATTTAAATTGGGAGATGAGGGCCCACAATATGAGGGGGAGATGTGTGGACACAATATGAAGAGAAGAGTGGGAGCCACAATATGAGGGGGAGATAAGAGGGGCCACAATATTAATAAAAGATGAAGAGGCCAAAATATAAGGTGGCTACTAAGCGGGTCAACAGTATGAGGGGGAGATGATGGGGTCCACAATATGAGAGAGAGATTATGGGGTCAAAATATGAGGGGGAAATGATGGGGCAACAACATGAGGGGGAGATGAGAGGGGCCACAATATAAGGTGCATTTGAGAAGGGCAACAATATGAGGAGGAGGTGACAGGAGCCACAATATGAGGGGAGATGAGGAACTGGGGGAAAGCCTTTAATGAGAGGACCTGCTTTATGTTGGACCTTACAGCCATGTTCACAAAATGTAACTGAATTGTACATTGAAATGCATTTCAGGCATATCGTTAATAACTTTTCCTTCAGATGTGTTTAAAACTAAACTCTTGCGTTCGGTAAGTAGCCATATAAAATAAAAACACTTGATGCTACTTTGTGGATGCAAGAGTTTAGGACTAGACACATTAGAGCGTCCGGAATCCATCACTACGGCTGCATCTTTCATTGAAAGTGAATTGAAGGTGATTGTTGCACCCACCACAATCAGGGCGGATTTCCAAGTGGCATTTTTAAACACGTCCAAAATGCAAGTGGCAGGGAGTTTGTCCAAAACACATAAGCGTTTCTCATAAAAAAGCATGCTTTTCATTGGAAACGCAAATGCGTTTTGGCCAAACCCCTCCCACTTTGGTGGGATCCGCCCACACAAGACTTTATGCAGGATGATTACCCAAGGGTTGATGACCTATCCCAGTGGTGGCGAACCTATGGCACTGGTGCCGGAGGTGGCACTCAGAGCCATTTCTGTGGGCCCTCAGGCCATTGACCCCAAGACAGAGTGCACCAAACAGGACCAAATTCACCAAATCTTCCTGCAGTCCCAGGCAATTTAAGACAGAATGCGCTCTCAGCGCTATGTAAAACGATCAACACATTCATTGCAGCAATTTTGGAAACTGCCAGGGAGGGAAAAATGGAGGCACACGGTTGTTGCCATAGAACTGCTTTATATTAGGGTCATCCTGTGGAAACCCCAACTATCCTTTCATGTGTCCATAGGAGAAAGCTGGTGAGAAACTACAATGGAGAGTCTGAATGTGCCACTCCTTCTTTCAATTGTATTAGGGCCTCAGGCTGGCCAGCGATGACGTCCGATTCGAGATACAATCTAGAAAGAGTCAAAGCACAAAGAGTGGGGCGGTAGCAATAAAAATAAGGGATTTTGGGGTTCTAGTGTGGTCTCACTCAGAGATATAAAAGGTTCGCCATCCACCTGCCTATCCTAATCAGTGGGTATCCTCCACTTGGGACACCAGTGACCAAGCATGAATGGCAAGTAGAGTGATGAGATACCCATTTTTGTTGCGTAGTGGCTCTATAAACAGAGTTGCTGGTGCAAACTCCTGTTTGTCAGGTTTTTGCAAGGGCAGAGTGAGGGTGATTTGCGCGAATACATCCCTAGCCACCAAGTGATAAGACTAGCGGGGACTTTTTGTTGAGAGGGTATACGTGATCAACCCCACAGCAGGTCACTACATAACACAGGGGAACACTGCAGCGGTAGAGTCTGCCTGGTAAGGCAGGAGTTAGGTGCTGAATGTGATGTAATCTGTGTTAACCAATCACAGTTGTTCATATCTTGTATCTGTGAGCTGGGATGCGATTGGAGGAGGAACCGCCACCTGACCAGTGGGAGTAATAAAACCCCTGGTCAGGAAAGTTCTAGAGTTCAGAGGAAGAGAACAGTTAGTCTGACAGGAGTCAGAGAGTTCTCAGTACAGTGCAGCCAGCACACCAGATCAGATCTGACCAGTTAGTCAGAGAGCAGGTGAGCCCAGCTCCCTGCCTGAGTGGAGTAAGTTAGTTAGTGAGAGAAAGGGATATCATCCTACCTTCAAGGGTGATATCTGAAGCACTCCAGGACAAGCTGAAGCATCCTACTAGGACACAGCTACCTCCCAGTCTGCCCTTGCATCCAGGCTGATGATCTACATCCTGTGGCTCCTCAAACGAATCTCCAGCATTCTACCATTCTGTTAAGGCACGTGCTACTGTTTCCTGTGGTTCCAATAAAAATGTAAGTTATTTTTTGTTCAACGTCTGCTCCGTATGGTCCCTGCTACTACGGCTGTCACCATCAGGGCACCCTATCCACTACTCAGACCCCAAAGGGGCCCAGGGAGAACGCCTTTATAGCAGCCTCTCCCTCATAATTTCTTGCCAACACCACCTGGTTGGAGACCTGCCAGGCTGTGGGACAGCCCTCCGGTCCCCATACCAAAGCACGTGACACTAGCGTGCTAGGCCGCAACCGCAGCCACTCAGGTATTCCGGGCCCCGGCGTCTCCAGGCCCAAGAAAAGGCTAGGCTAGGTGGGGGATGTTGCACTTGTATTTCAACAAATTGGGGCATGACCTCTGGCTTCATTCTACTTACCTCCCCACCGGATCCAGTCGCACCAGCTTCAGAGTCCTCCCGGGGAGCGGTCCTGGCCTGTGACTAGGGGTGAATGCAGTGGTGATGCAGGGAGACTGGTTGCAATGTGACGGCACCTTTAGGGTGCTGTCACACGTTGCACTTTCAGAAGTGGATTTAAAGTGCAATGGGGCAAGCCCCGGCCTGATTGAATATCAGTTTCTATGGAAATGCAGTACCCGGGGTCATGCATTTAAAATACGAAATAGCATGCGTATTTAAAAAAAAGGAAATGCTATCGGGCCATGGTTTGCCCCTTGCACTTTGAGTATAAGAAAGGGCTCAGGGCACAGGGTGCACACTATTAGGCAGTAGTAGGGTGATCCCCGGTCGGGGGTGCAGACAGTGAAGTGGCACAGGGTGCCCATTACTAGGCAGTAGCAGGGTGATTAATGGCCAAGGGTGCAGGCAGTGACGTGGCACAGGGTGCACATTACTAGGCAGTAGCAGGATGATCCAAGGCCGGGGGTGCAGGCAGTGATGTGGCACAGGGTGCACACTATTACTGTAGCAGGGTGATCCCCGGCCAGGGTTGCAGGCAGTGATGTGGCACAGGGTGCCCATTACTAGGCAGTAGCAGGGTGATCCCCGGCCGGGGGTGCCGGCAGGGACATGGCACAGGGTGCACACCATCAGGCTGTAGCAGGGTGATCCCCGGCCGGGGTTGCAGGCAGTGACGTGGCACAGGGTGTCCACTATTAGGCAGTAGCAGGGTGAATCCCGACCAGGGGTGCCGGCAGTGATGTGGCAGAGGGTGCACACTATTAGGCAGTAGCAGGGTGATTCCCAACCAGGGGTGCAGGCAGTGACGTGGCAGAGGGTGCACACTATTAGGCTGTAGCAGGGTGATCCCGGGCCGGGGGTGCAGGCAGTGACGTGGCACAGGGTGCACATTACTAGGCAGTAGCAGGATGATCCAAGGCCGGGGGTGCAGGCAGTGATGTGGCAGAGGGTGCACACTATTAGGCAGTAGCACGGTGCTCCCGGGCCGGGGGTGCAGGAAGTGACGTGGCAGAGGGTTTACACTATTAGGTAGTAGCAGGTTGATCCTGGGCCGGGGGTGCAGACAATGACGTGGCAGAGGGTGCACACCATCAGGCTGTAGCAGGGTGATCCCTAGTCATGGGTGCAGGCAGTGACAAGGCACAGGGGTGAACACTTATAGCAGTAGTAGGGTGATCCCCGGCCGGGGGTGCAGGCAGTGATGTGGCACAGGGTGCCCATTACTAGGCAGTAGCAGGGTGATCCCCGGGCCGGGGGTGCAGGCAGTGACGTGGCGCAGGATGTACACCGTTAGGCAGAAGCAGGGTGATCCCCGGCCGGGGGTGCAGGCAGTGACGTGGCACAGGGTGTACACCATTAGGCAGTAGCAGGGTGATTCCCTACCAGGGGCGCAGGCAGTGACGTGGCAGAGGGGGCACACCATCAGGCTGTAGCAGGGTGATCCCCGGTGGGGGGTGCAGGCAGTGACGTGGCAGAGGATGCACATAACTAGGCAGTAGCAGGGTACTGCCTTGCACTGCCTAGGGGGTGCAGGCAGTGACGTGGCACAGCGTGCAAATTACTAGGCAGTAGCAGGGTTATCCCAGGCTGGGGGTATAGACAGTGATGTGGCAGAGGGTGCACATTACTAGCAGTAGAGGTGATCCCGACGGGTGGGGGTTGCGGCAGTGACGTGGCAGAGGGTGCACATTACTAGACAGTAGCAGGGTGATCCCCGGCGGGGGTGCAGGCCAGTGACGTGCAGCAGGGTGACACTTACTAGCAGTAGCAGGGTGATCCCCGGCCGGGGGTGCAGGCAGTGACATGGCACAGGGTGCACATTACTAGGCAGTAGCAGGGTGATCCCGGGCCGGGGGTGCAGGCAGTGACGTGGCACTGGGTGTATACTATTAGGCAGTAGCAGGGTTATCCCAGGCCGGGGGTGCAGGCAGTGACGTGGCAGAGGGTGCACACCATCAGGCAGTACTAGGGCTCCATTGTGAGTGACGGGCAGCGCACACCATCAGGCAGTACTAGGGCTCCATTGTGAGTGACGGGCAGCAGCCCCCTCCTTCCCTGTGCTGCTGCTGAGCGCCGGCCCCTCGCATGGGGGAGGGTCTGCAGCAGCCTCTTTCTTCCCTGTGGTGATTTGCAGAGGCCAGACATGCTGAGGTGAGAGGCAGCAGCTGCAGCAGCCGTCCCCCGGCCTCCCTGGATGCATGAAGCCCCGGCCCGGCCTCCTCTGCAGCATCCCCCGGCCTCCTGGACCCCGGGCCTGTCGTGTCCTCTCCCGGCCATGTCTTTCCTGCAGCAGCTGTGGCAGCAGAGGGACATCCTCATCACTTTTGTCTTACCTCTGCTGCTGCTTCCCCTGCCCCTGGTAGCACAGAGCAAGGTAAAGCTGCTGGGAGATGGGGGAGGGGGGACTATTGTGGGGGTACCCCACCCTTTCATTGCTGGTCTTCTATTAAACTTTCCAAGGCATTTGTGGGGGAGGGGAGGTGTATTACACACGGGGGTGATGGTAATGAATAGCCAGGGCTCAGGCTCGGATCTATTGTATCTGCTTAGAACAATAGTTTCTTCTGGGACTTTGTATTATTTGTTACATATCTTAGATACATCCATAGACAACACCAGGTCCTGCACAAGGCCAGGCGGCTGCTGAAAGCTGCTTAAGTTTTAGGAGTATTGGAATAAAGTTGGATAAATTAGGGAGGGGGGGGGGTACATCAGTAAATATCTATAAGTGATTTTTGGAATTTTTTTTTTTTTTTTTGGTTTATTAGTTACCTATTAGTCTATATTGTCAAAATAATGAAAAGAACATCCCTTTAAGTGGCTCCTTTGGGCATCAGACCAAAGTACTAATGTAAATGTGGTGAGTGTGACTGTCAGGGGGGTCATCCTGGGTGATGTGTTCCGTAGGTGTAAATTCCCAAGGTTCTGCTTTGGTTTCCTTATACTGTACATTATTAAAGGGCATCTACCACCAGGATGCAAACATTTTATGCAAATGAGCCTGAGGGGCTCCAGGCTCCATAGGTGTTAATGTAGCCTGGAGCCCCTCAGGCTCATTTGCATACAGTCATACAGTCCTGGTGGTAGATGTCCCTTACAACATAGCTGACGCCTATCGATTTTTGGTTGAGGTTGTGGGAGACTCGTGACTCTCCCAGTACAGGTGGGGTCCAGGAGATGGAAGGTTTGGACATGTGGCATTTCATCAGAGGTGTCTGGCATTGGGTTACTTACCCGCGCCAATGCATGTATTTGGAGGAATAGCTGTCGGGTGAATAAACTTTAGACCGGGAGCTATTAAAGGTGATGGGCAGCGCTTGACTGGTGTATCTATCTCAATCTATGTCTGTCTCTCTATCTATCTTCTTCGTATCGGATTAACTATCAAAAAGTTTTGGAATCTGGGACGGTGACGTCACCTCCATTGTTCCATTGGCTACAACTGGTAGTAGGGGGACCCCACTCTAGTGTTACGTAGGGGGACCCCACTCTAGTGTTACGTAGGGGGACCCCACTCTAGTATTACGTAGGGGTCCTGTTTGTAGGAATAAGAGCACTTCCTCATGAGCCCTTAAAAATGTGGCCAAAAATTTAAACAAAAAAGTAATAGTTTCCTCTACTTCAGGTTCCTCTGCGAAATCTGATCCCTCTGCGAGACTGCCGGGCGGCTCCGCTTTTCATACATTTTGGGGTCATGTATGGGTTCATTGTATGTAGCGGTCACGGCCTGAATCACCTTAAGTTGTAAAAGATCCAAATTGTTCTCCAGAATTTGTACAGGTTTTTCGGATATTTCCTGGCACAAGACGTTCACTCTCCTCGTGGGTCATATATGACCGACCTGCTCCGTTGTGTCTACGTCTGATTTCCGTTATAGGGTTAGTAAGGGGACTTTAATATCCTGAACCAAACCTAATCTGTAAAAAACGGTATTTTAGCGATATGTAAATTAACTCCGCGTGGTAGGTTTATTTTTACTTTTTTTCCCCTCTCTTCTACTTTGGGTGCTGCGAGAGCAAATACCATACACCGTATTGTATGTACTTATTGTCCCTCTATGTCTCCCTTAATAAACTTTATAGTCGATTAAAAAAAAAAAAAAAAAATCTAAAAATGACACATCACAGAATTAAAAGTGTGCCTTGGATTTCCATACAAATGGGTCCCATAAGAATAAAGGGATCTCCCGACCAACATTTGTAAATTAGAATTTTATAACCCCAGTAGATTTTTAAAAAGGTACAGATTAGGGCAGATGCAGGAGGAGGAACCTACCATCAGATCTACTTCTGAAAGAATCCTCATGGTAGGTTTATTTTAAAGGGGTTTTCCCACAAAGAAAAGTTAGGCCTTATCCCGTGGATAGGATCTAACTTGCTGATCAGTGGGGGTCTCAGTGCTGAGACCCCTGCAGATCGGGGTAATGAAGGGTCCTTCGCGCATGCTCTCTTAATCTCTATGAAGCTGATGGAAATTGCCGAGTGCCGCGCTCCAAGATCTCCCTCAGCTCCATAGAGATTAATGGAGCAGAATGGTCATGCGCGGCCGGCTGCTCTGGTGGACCCCTCGTTTTCGCGATCTGTGGGGGTCTCAACACTGAGGCCCCCCCACTGTTCAGCAAGTTGGGCCCTAACTTTTCTTTGTGGGGAAAACCCCCTTTAAGAGTAAGCATACTCTCAGCGAACAGAGAGTCGTCTCCACATGGCTGCAAATGTTCTTAAATTAGAATACAATAAACACTCGCATCAATACAAAGTGTAAAGTAAAGTAGGTACACTAAGTAATGAAATAAAAAGAAACAGATTACGCCACTAGCACCAGCCACACACTGCCGCCTCGGGTCCAACTCCTGTGATAACATGCAATGGAGACGGCAGAGACTATGATAGAGTCACAACTGTAAATCTAAATTGGAATCTGAGGGGGAGCGGTAAATGGCGACTTATCCCAGAGAGCGTGAAATTTCTTTTCCCGGTGGACTAATATCCACTTCTTGAGGGGAAGGGTAGCGGTTACTGACCTGAGCCATTCACGGAGGGTCCAGAATCCGGCCACCGGTTTCCTGTACAAGGCTTCGATAAGGAACGCACGCTCTGTGGTAGAATGGTACTGTTATGATGTATAATTTTAGTCTATTATAGAACCTGTTTTTTAACTTTTTATTTTTTTTTTTTTAATTGTATGAACAGGAAAGGTTACAAGTCGGACGCTACCTCGGCTATTCTCTTTGGCTTTTTATTATTTATTATACCTGGAAGGAAGCCCAGCTGGTGGTGTTGTAGATCAAAGGGTGAGCATCTATTTCTAGGTGTTTTTTATATCAGTTATGACTCGTTGGACTGTTATACCGATGTGTCGTACTGCACATAAGCAGAGATTTATGTCACACAGAAGGAAAGCTCAAGTCTCCTGCTGGATCCTGGATACATGTGAAAGAGGAGATGACATGTATCCACAATGGGATGTTCTACCTTGTGCTGGTGATTATTATGTTATGACATCAGTGTCATAACGTAAGATCCTGCTACCCCCATAGCGTAAGGTCCTGGTACCCCCAGGAATCTGGAACAATTTACCAGGTTTTACCCCTCAGGTATGGGATAAAATTCCTTCTAGAATTCCCTCTTTTATGTGAAATCTCACCCATTTATACAAAAAATCTCCCCCAACATTGGGCAAATATGACTCATTTCCACATGAGATGAGTCAACTTTAGTGGTTGAGGGACAATGTCAGTTCAGAAGCCCCTATCTTCTGTTCTATAGCACCTAGAAACCTGATTTATGTGTCATATTAAAGATGAGAATCTCATTTTTCAGATAAAATACGTCTCTGAGCTACAGAACTGGAGATGCAGACAGTTTGAAATGCAGATAAAGATCCACTTCCTGCTTAAATTTTATAGGGGTTGCCCACTTTCAGTAAATAATTGATATTGTTTTGGTAGGGAAAAGTTTCAATTTTCCAATATACTTTCTGTATCAATTCCTCATAGTTTTCTAGATCTCTGCTTGCTGTCCTGCTATAGAAATCTTTTATGTTTTACTTCCAGTGGATAGAGATCTGTCCATGGTGTGCAGCTCGTTACTATCATAGAGGGTAATCAGAGCTGTGTGTGATAACGAGGCGTGAACCTGCCTGTTTATCACAAACCATGGACAGATTTCTGTCCACTGGAAACAAACATATTAGCTTCTGTAAGAGGACAGCGAGAAGAGATCTATAAAACAGTGAGGAATCAATATAGAAAGTATATTGGAAAATTGGAAAGCTTCTCATGCACGCAATATCAATTATTTGCTGAAAGTGGACAACCCCTTTAACTGTCTGTATCTCTAGTTTTAGCTGCTTGTATCCATGTTTATGTAGCTCATAAAGCCATATACCCGATGTGATCTGAAACCTGAGATCCCGATCTTTAATTTGACAAAAAGTTTCTAGGTGCTATAGAATAGAATGTAAAGACTTCTGTAGTGACACCACTTCTGCATCCACTAAACTTGAGTCCTCTCATGCTAAAATGAGGAGAGTAGAGTTTCCTGACTTTGGAGAAGATATTTATATAGGTAAACGAGTGACATTTCACATAAAGAATGGAATTCTATAAAGGACATTTCATACCCTACCTGAGGGGGCTGCTAGTTTTAAGGTTCTTTAATTTGCATAAACTGCTAAAACTCATATGGAGCACACACTATGCATTCTTGCACTGTTCACCAGAAAGGACCCTGAGCAATACGGAGAATGGAGGTCTTGTTCTCACTAATGGGTCGAGGGTCCGAATGAGAGTGTTGGTGATATCAGAGCGCTGTGCTCAGCAATCCCAACACTCCCATTATTTGGAATGAACATGAAGGACGCATGCTCAAGCTTCCGTTCCACCTACTATTGAGAACAGGTTTTTCATTCTCCAGATTGCTGGAGGTCCCACCAGTTGGACTGTCGCTGATCAGCTTATCACCCCCCCCACCCCCCCCATCCAGTGGATAGGGGATAACAATCAAACTTGGTACAACACCTTTTAAAGGGTATCTACCACCAGGATGAAGGACTGTATGCAAATGAGCCTGAGGGGCTCCCGACTCCATTAACACATATGGAACCTGGAGCCCCTCATGCTCATTTGCATACAGTCTTTCATCTTTGTGGTAGATATCCTTTAATTGAAAGTGTATGTAATGTAAACTTGATTCTCATGATTGTTTCTATTCTAGAAAAGCCCAGATCGTCAGCAGCGGCAGAATCCACCCCGATGATCACGTGGAAGGAGTTTGAGGAATGTATACCCTGGCATATCGTCGTCTTGGTGGGAGGTGGTTTCGCTCTGGCTAAGGGATGCGAGGTAAGTGACTATCCTGCACCATCACTATCCTTCTAGAAACAATCACCAGGGGGATAGTAGATGTGTGCATTATGTGATCTGACCTGTTGTAAATCCGATTCGTTTTGTAGGTGTCTGGTCTGTCGGTTTGGGTTGGGAAGAAGATGGAACCATTGAGTAGTTTGCCGGTCTGGGTGATTGTACTGATAGTTTGCTTAATAGTGACTTCTGTGACGGAGGTAGCAAGTAACCCGGCCACCATCACCATATTTCAACCCATTTTATCTTCACTGGTAAGAACATGCTATAGGAAATGTTGTTGTGTACTAATGGTGAATCTTTCAGTTGATTTTCTGCTGTTCTATTTCAGCGGTCATACATAGGCTTATAATATTTGTAGCAGGATTATTGAGTAAAAAGAAGAAAAAAAAATCCATTCAGGACTCCTAGGACAGACAGTGAGAGTCTTGATTACCCCGCCCACACACAGTGATCGACAGGGAGAGTCCTGATTACCCCGCCCACACACAGCGATTGGCAGTAATAGTCCTGATTACCCCGCCCACACACAGTGGTTGACAGGGAGAGTCCTGATTACCCCGCCAACACACAGTGGTTGACAGGGAGAGTCCTGATTACACGGATTGACTGGGTGGGTCAAGGGTGGATTAAGCCTGCCATGGGCCTGGGGCTGTATGAATATTATAGCCCCTACAAGTCTGGAATTAACCTCCTACATCTGGTACTAGAATCTGCTTCTTCTGCCTGCTTTCAATCTGCGGTTTCAGGACTTTCAAAGGTCCTGAAATGGCTCTTGTGTACATGTGTATTGAGAGAAAGAACAGATGTACAAGGATTTCATTGGTAAATGTCCTTCTCGGTATAAAATTCGGTGGGTGTTTTGGGTGACCATGGGCCCTTTAGAAGTCTTGGGCCTTGAGCTTCCGCCATAACCACTTCTATTATAATCCACTACTGGGGAGAGTCCTGATTACTCTGCCCACATACTGATTGACAAGGAGAGTCCTGATTACTCTGCCCACATACTGATTGACAAGGAGAGTCTTTCCTTTTGACCCATTGGATTGTCCCCTCCGAATCTCCATATCCAAAGACCACATCGAAAGTGCACAAAAAATTACTTTTTTTAAACTCCTAACAAAGTTGTTTTTTTGTATATTCTTCTTGAAAGGCTGAAGGAATCGGAGTAAATCCACTTCTGGTTATCATCCCAGCTACAATAAGTGCCTCATGTGCTTTCCTCCTGCCTGTTGCCAATCCCCCTAACGCCATTGTATTTTCGTATGGTCACCTCACTGTACCGGACATGGTGAGTAGAAACTTGGCTGTTGTCTCCCCCTAGTGGTAGAAATTGAGAATTTGTCTTATATTTTATTATTCCCAATTTGATTGTGTATATTTCTTTCTTCCCAATCACAGATGAAAGCAGGGCTGGGCACGAACCTCATCAGCATGATCGCCTTGTGGTTTGGACTTTACACCTGGGGTGTCCCTATGTTTGACCTGAACTCTTTCCCAGACTGGGCATCTCACAACACATCAGCAGTTGTGACTCCGTGATCAATTTTTTTTTCTCTTTTACCATCTACATTTCTCGCGTGAAGAAGGCAGATTCTGATTGACTTCTGGACATGAATATAAGCAATTAGTGTTCTCCAAGTGTTTTTAGTCTGAGTATTATCTACTGGCTCTGGCACAGTGGGAATTGGCTAAAGACATGGAGTACGCAGGTTGCCCCCCCAGTTTAGTGGACACAGTAAAGCATTATAGATGGATTATGAAAAAAATTATTACAAAAATAATTAGCATTATAATACAGCCTGGCACTCTCCATCCCAGAAATACATACAATCTGATCACTTGCTGATGGAGCCGCCCCCTATATCTATGATTACTGATTCCTACTCCGCCCCATTGCCAATTTTTTTAGAATGAGATGTTTTTATTTTATCACTTTAACCCCTGAAATTAAGTAACACTAACATTCAGAACTAATGATAATTGGTGGCTTCTCACAAGTGTTTTATGTATTCACATGTAGCCAAAAATTGTGACCATAGCAATCTGCCTTTTGTTTTTTAAGGGACGTTTGACCCCCTCAACACTGCTGAGTATCAGGTGAGGGGTAAAGTGGTTTAAGCAGACATCATGTGTTGGTAAATCAAGTTTTAATTCAAGTTTGTGCTGCGTATGGAACTGTCAAGTGGACGGTGCCTTCTGCTGCAATGAATAATCCCTTTCCCATCCCATTGGCTCTTGATTGACAGCTTAAACATCCAATCTGAGTCTCTGGCTGGTTAGTGGGTTCTGTTGTCAGACCCAGGACACCATACAGGAAGGCACCGCCCCTATGACACTTGCAGTGTCAGGCGGGTTTAAATTTTATACAAGGAATGTAACCATCAGAGCCCTATAAAACAGTTAATATTGTCCTTTAATGGCTACAGCTAAATTGTGCACCCCTTTTACACCAATGTATTGTGGGTCAACCAACAATCTCCGGTTCTGTCCAAGAACAGCAGCGTTATAGATGTTTGTAGTGCCAGATATTATATAAAGGGAGTTGGGCAAAACTGCTGACAATGCAAAACTGCCGGCACTGTTCAGTATTGGCCCTGGTTAGATATATAATCATAACTTTGTGTATAATAGTAGCAGCAGGACTGTATAAAAAGCCTGGAATTGTCATTTCCTAACACTGCTGTGTTCACTGATGACACGAGAGCGCGAGGGGTTGTAGAACAGAGCACAGCAGTGTGAGGACGCTGACCCCAGTGTAGTAGAAAAAAAAAAAACTACAATTACTGCAATCCAAATCTCTTTTCACAGTCCTGCTGCTGCTAATAACGACATACATAAAGGTATAATTACGCAGATCTTTAATATTGCATGGGCAAACTGCGAATAGATTCACTTTAAGGCTAGAGCTTTATAGCGGCAACCGAATTTTTTGCAATTCTTGCATGACTTTAAGGAAACGTTAAGGCCGATTTGTCTTAGTAGACCTAAAACACTTGCCTATGCGGATAAATGACCCACAATTCAGACATAACCTTACCGTGAGAAAACTTTGTGTACTTAATGTTCTACTGTACTGGAAAAACACGACGGACGGAAGTAAATGTAATCTTCACTCTTTACGGAGCTGTTACCTTTGGTGCTATAGGATGTCGGAAAAAGGAGAAAGGGAGAAAAATAAACCTTAGATTTTGCTAATGAACTAAGTTTTTCCTTGTTTTGGTACCTCTCAGCCGTACAGTGCGGGACTCACTGATGGCGGGTATCACTATTTATGTTTAGCGGGGAAGAGGTTAACACTATATAGTAATGAGATTGGTCAGTACTGGACATGAGACTATCCCAGTGTGGGGCAGGAGCATGGCACAGCTGTACCCCTGATAATAAAGCTTTGGTATGCTCAGTCTGTGACCCGCAGCTCTATGCCCAGACCCATTGTACGCCCCTTTGGCATGTGCTGGACAATGCTTCTTTTTTATTTGCACAGTAGGATAAAAAAAAAATCTTGCATTACCACAGGTCAATTGCACAGAGCTCATGTTCTGTTTTTTTTTTGGGGAGGTTTTGTACTATAAATTAATGTATCTTATTAACATGGAGAGACTGATCCGAGACTCCAAGCGTTTATTAATAAAGTTTTGAATAAAATGCGATGATTGTATTAATTGTTGTCTTCATGGATTCCTCTTTGCTTGCATTCATCTCTCTTTGTAGCCCTCCGTTGTAGGGATATGTTGGGTGGATTCCCAAAGTGTCCTTACAAAGGTGGGTTTGACCCTATGCCACTGTAGACCCGTATTGTATGATACGTCGTCCTGTTCCCCCAGGAAGCCAGTGATTTAGTAGACTGAGAATGGAGTAATGGAGACCAGGGATGGATACAATACTGTTTTATCCAAAGGCCTCTTGTATGTGTCGCTCTGCAGGATGGTAAGATGTAGCTTGCTGCATCTTTCCATCCTGTATTTGCTACAGGATGCAACTTGTTTAGATGTGGGATGAAAGTAGCCTAATTTTGTCTGATAGTCCAGAAAAAAGAAACTTACACTAGATTGCATAGTTTGCAGATACCTTTGATTAGCTGTAGCACAAATGCTGGCAACTAAGGGTGATTGGCACACGTGCCGCTTTGTCTGCGTTTGCAAACTCGGACAAAGCCGCACCCACCAGCTGGGCATAGCCAAAAGGAAATTTAAGCTGAAAACACGCTGTGCTCACCGTACTGAGCCCGGGCGCCATAGATAACTATGGGGACCGTATATATATCCCCATACGTTAGTGTGCATGGACCCTTACTGCGAGTGCTAGCAAACGCAACGCTAGCGTATGGGGATAGACCTTGGACTCCTCGCATATGCTTTTCTAAGGAAACATGCGATAGGTGCAAGAGACAAGGTTCTGGATACATGTTGCATGTGTTTCCATAGAAACATGCAATCAGGCCGAGGCCCATCCCAATATGCTGGCTTTGAGTTTGTAAAGGCAGTGCTTACGGTACACGTGACCGCACCCTGAAATGTGAACATCGGTGCGTTCACAAATTCAGTTTCTTAGATGCAGTTCTTACAAGAACAGGGGCTGGTTACCACCAATGCATCTAAAGTTGGGTATAATATGCGACCTGCCACTTCATGCAATGTCTATGCATATGGTAAAAATACCCAAGCAGAGCACTAGGCATTTCCAGCAGCACATGTGCCACATACCACGTCATTTATTAGTGGGAAGACGACCTCTTGTGACTGTTGGACTTCCCAGCGGGCTGTTTATCCCCTATCTTGTGGAATCTAGGAACATGTTGTGCTTTTTGATGCATTTAGGCTGCATCAGAAACTGCAATGGGAGGAGCTTTGCCAGAATGCACTGGAATGCATGTGTTCTGGAATGAGCACCAGGTGCCTTGCATGTAAACAATACAAAACACCTAGGGTGCTGTCACACGTTGCAGTTAAAACTGCATCGCAATTAGTTTTGGGTTGGTTTTAGGTGGTATGACTTTTATTTTAACAAGTTAAAGACATCAAATCAACAGGTGAATGAAATTTGTGGAACAGCTTTCTCCTTCAAAATCAAATTCACCCGTTCACTTCACGTTGTTCACCTGTGAAATTGACAAAACTGCACCTAAAAGCTAATTGTGATGCAATTTTAACTGCAACGTATAAACGCACCCTTAGGTTGAAGACACACGTGGCGTTTTTAGGTCGTTTTTGTGCCGTTTTTAGTGCGTTTTCAGATCGTTAAATCCGTTTTTTTTAAAAACTGACAAAAACGGATGCGTTTTTTAACGATCTGAAAATGCACTAACTAAAAACGGCCTAAAAACACCACGTGTGTCTTCACCCTAAGGGTGATGGCACACATGCCGTTTTTGGCCCGTTTTTAAGCAGTCCGTCAAAAAACGCATGCGTTTTTGACAGGTTTGACCAATTATCTTAATTCAAACTGGTCAAAAACGCATGCGTTTTTTTCCGATCTGAAAACGCTCTACTAAAAACAGCCCAAAACATGGCGTTTTTGGTCCGTTTTTAAAAATCAGTTTATTGCATGCTCAGCGTTCATTACCACAGGATGGCCGAGGGACCTGCAGTAACTCCTGGACATTTCATATACAAAAACTTTTTGTTTCTTTGTGCAATCCCTCCAGCAGAGGTGGTCGTATCCAAGGACACAGTCTTGTTTCTAAGGGGCCATATCACTACATTTATGAGAAATTATCTTCACACAGGAACATTATTTTTAATGAAGAAAGTTTATATACACTCACTGGCCACTTTATTAGGTACACCATGCTAGTAACGGGTTGGACTCCCTTTTGCCTTCAGAACTGCCTCAATTCTTCGTGGCATAGATTCAACAAGGTGCTGGAAGCTCCTCAGAGATTTTGGTCCATATTGACATGATGGCATCACACAGTTGCCGCAGATTTGTCGGCTGCACATCCATGATGCGAATCTCCCGTTCCACCACATCCCAAAGATGCTCTATTGGATTGAGATCTGGTGACTGTGGAGGCCATTTGTGTCCAGTGACCTCATTGTCATGTTCAAGAAACCAGTCTGAGATGATTCCAGCTTTATGACATGGCGCATTATCCTGCTGAAAGTAGCCATCAGATGTTACAGGGTACATTGTGGTCATAAAGGGATGGACATGGTCAGCAACAATACTCAGGTAGGCTGTGGCGTTGTACCAAGGGGCCCAAAGAGTGCCAAGAAAATATTCCCCACACCATGACACCACCACCACCAGCCTGAACCATTGATACAAGGCAGGATGGATCCATGCTTTCATGTTGTTGACGCCAAATTCTGACCCTACCATCCGATTGTCCCAGCAGAAATCGAGACTCATCAGACCAGGCAACGTTTTTCCAATCTTCTACTGTCCAATTTCGATGAGCTTGTGCAAATTGTAGCCTCAGTTTCCTGTTCTTAGCTGAAAGGAGTGGCACCCGGTGTGGTCTTCTGCTGCTGTAGCCCATCTGCCTCAAAGTTCGACGTACTGTGCGTTCAGAGATGCTCTTCTGCCTACCTTGGTTGTAACGGGTGGCGATTTGAGTCACTGTTGCCTTTCTATCAGCTCGAACCAGTCTGCCCATTCTCCTCTGACCTCTGACATCAACAAGGCATTTCCGCCCACAGAACTGCCGCTCACTGGATGTTTTTTCTTTTTCGGACCATTCTCTGTAAACCCTAGAGATGGTTGTGCGTGAAAATCCCAGTAGATCAGCAGTTTCTGAAATACTCAGACCAGCCCTTCTGGCACCAACAACCATGCCACGTTCAAAGGCCTCAAATCACCTTTCTTCCCCATACTGATGCTCGGGAGAACTGCAGGAGATTGTCTTGACCATGTCTACATGCCTAAATGCACTGAGTTGCCGCCATGTGATTGGCTGATTAGAAATTAAGTGTTAACGAGCAGTTGGACAGGTGTACCTAATAAAGTGGCCGGTGAGTGTATGGCAGATTAATGAATCTCAATGTGAATGCCCAGACGAGAATACCCCTTTAACATTGTTTTGGACCCAAATCTCTTAAAATTTTTGGCTAAGCCAGTCTTGGGTGATTTTGTGTTATGTGAGCCCATTGGCAGAATGCTGCAAAGTTATTGGGCATGGGATATCTTGAGCTTGTACTATGGATTGTAGCTCTTCACGTGCAGTGTATATATATATATGGTCCGTTTTTAAACATCAGTTTTCAGTCTGTTTTTGGCAGCTTACAACCTGTTTATCTATTAAGATAATTGGGAAAAACGGACTAAAAAAAGAACTAAAAACGCCATGTGTGGCATCACTCTTAGGGCCACATTTATTATACCAAAAGACACAAAGGGGCATATTTATCAGGACCTCTGCACCACGACATTACTGTCCCAGCGCTGGCGTACTCGATGCTGCCGGCGACTTTTAAAACTGCGTATATTTTTACGCCAGGCATACCATCCTGTGGCACAGCATCCTGCCCAGCTTCCCCCTCTTGATGTATCCCGCTGCGAGTATGCAGCGGCAGGGCAGTCATAAGCTGGCGCACGAGCTCTTTTTTATTCTATACACAAATCCAGTATAAAACCATGATAATAATTGGGACAATTCATAATCGAAGACACAAAAATCCAAGACGGAAATGGGCTATACAAAATACATAAGCTCCCTCCAATATCCAAACCCTATTCAATATTAATAATATGCTTATGTAATAATAATAATTCCCAAATCGGTCCCTGTTCCCAGTGGGGATCACATTCTAATCAACCTAACAGTATGTCTTGGAGTGTGGGTGGAAACTGTAGGACCCAGAGGAAACCCACACAAGCACTTATGTGAGTCAAGTTGATCAGCGGGGGTACCGTCCGGTCTATATACAAGTTCTCAAAGCACCTAGTGCTCACCGCTGGACATAATGGAGGGTTAGGAGTAAACTCAGGAAGCCAAAAGACTAGCCTCAAGGAGTGTTTCTCTCCAACTGCTTCATCATTTTTTGTAAAAACAAGGGAATAAGAAGCAAAAAGAAGAATGGGGCCTTCCAGAGAGGGGCACACACCAAGCAGGTAAGGGTTCTTGGGTTACATCCTTGTCCCTGGTGGTAGATTTCCTTTAACCCCTTAAGGGCGCAGCCATTTTACAGCTTAAGGCTCAGTCCCATTTTTTGGATTCTGACCTGCGTCGCTTTATATGGTTATAACTTTTGAACACTGTTACTTATCAAAATGATTTTGAGATTTTTTTTTCCCCACATGTTGTACTTCATTTTAGTGGTAAATTTAGGCTGATGAGTTTTGCGTTTATTTACCAAAAAAAAAAAAAGATGAATTTTTTGAAAAATTTGCCATTTTCGAAATCATTTCAGGCAGATAGATTTACCACCTAAATAAGTTGCTGAATAACATTTCCCATTTGTCTACTTTACATTTTCATCATTTTTGATATGTCTGGATAATTTATGTTGATGTCACGCGGCCTACAAATCGAATAGCGATTTTTCTGTGTTTTCAGAATTGACTATTTTTGGGATAAATACTGTTTTGAATGAAATTTTACATATTTATCATTACAAAAACCCCTATATAACCAACCCATTTTCAAATCTGCCACCCTCAAACTATCAGAAACCGCTTTTAGGAAGATTGTTAACCCCTTGAGATCTACATAGTAATGAAATCAAAATGGAGGTGAAATTTAGAATGGTCAAATTGTGTCGGTTATACGTTCATTTAGCCCTAAAATTTGCACATTTCCAAAAGTTAAAAAGAGAAAACCCACCAATTTGTTATGCAGTTTCTCCTGAGAACAGAGACCCCCCACATGTGGCCGTTACTTGTTTTATGGGGACACAGCGAGGCACAGAAGGGAAGGAGGGACCTGCCAGGATTTTGGATTGTGGGGGAAAGCCCCCCCAAAAGGCAGTTTAACTCCAACTGCGGGTGTTACACTGGGGTGTCGGCTGTTAGTGACAGTCGGCACCCTGTGTATCTCGATGCCAGTTCTGCTCAGATCTCGAGCTGAGCCGGCATCAGATCTGCGTCTGATATATTGAACACTGAGCATTAAGTCACTGTGCTCAGCATCTGATATATCGGACGCAGAGAGCTAATGGGTTAAAGGGGTTGTCTAAGAGTAGGAAAAAAAAACATTGGTGGCCGGTTAAAAAAAAATGAACATTTACTTACCTCCGCGGTCCGTCCCGGCGTTCAGCGCTGCCGTCTCTCTGGATTGTGTTCCATGCAAACAAACGGAGGCTCGGAAGCCGCGCTGTGTTCAGCTTCCGACCGGCCACGCCCACCCATTTTGTTTAAATGGGGCGCGGATTGGAGAGATGGCACGCTGGGAGGATGAATGGAGGTAAGTAAATTGTTTATTTTTCTTAACCATCCCCCTCCCGTCCACCAATGTTTCTTTTTTACGCTCTCGGTCAAACATCAAGTTCTATGAATTTATTTCTTTTTTTTCTGTTCTGGCTGATTCATAATGTTTTGTTTTTTTTCTTTTTAATAAAAAATTATACCTATTTTTATTTTACCAATATTTATATTTGTATTTGACTGTTCAGATTCTCCACAAAAAAATGCAACAAAATAAATGTAATGTATGAAACACCTTACAAGTGATCTTTAGGCGTTTATTGGATGTGATAATATTATATTAGACACTCTTAAGAAAGTGGATGTTAAAAGTAAGATCTTCTAAAGATGCAGTTATGTAGTTGATCACTAGGGGGCAGTAGAGAGATTTGAGTAAGATTCTAAGAAGAATATTAGATACAGAATAAGCGGAATCCTTAAACCAAGACACAGAATGTTCACAGGGAGGAAAGATAACAGAACAGATTTAACCGTTTTGTCAGGAGAATCAAGTCTAAATTTTTTTCTATCTGTTGTCTGCATAACAAATTTTACTTCTCAGTGACGTTATTTATTATTACGTGCTGTGTACTGGGGAGCTGGAAATGTATTCATAATGTGGTGAAATTGGTGAAGAAATGCATTTGCATCACAGTGTTTTAATACATTTTCAAAAATGTTAGTCCCAGGGGTTGGGCTTTGGTTTGGATGCATTTCAAGAAACAACACGTGACCTGTCTGTGTTACTCACTCCTCAGCTCTCAGCCCCTACCTTGGTGCTTCTGTACAACTCCTCCTTCCCCCACTGATGTCAGCTCATTAGGCTGTGGTTGAGAAGTCTGCAGCACAGACGAGTCACATGTTGTTTTTTGAAATGTATTCTAACCAAATACCAACCCCTGGGACTACACTGAAGATTCTGTCAGGGTGCACATGCTTAGAAAAGGCAGAAAGGCAAATTTGCACTGCAGGTGTTATGGGCTTCTGTAACCTATCCCCGGTTACAGGTTCCCTTTAACCCCTTTGCCGCCGGAGCCACTTTTCACTTTCCTGACACGGCTAACTTTTTCAAATCTGACATGTGTCACTATAAGTGGTTATAACTTTGGAAGCTTTAACATATCCAGGGGATATGTTGAGTTTTGTTGCTTTATGTTGAAGTTTTTTTATGCATCCTCTCATTTTTGTAGGAGGTTATGGAGCTTTGAACTTTAGGTGCGATTTTTCACAAAACACAAAAAGCTGCTCAGATCTCAAGTCATTTTGAGAGCCCTAAATGATAGGAAAACTCCATAAATCACCCCATTATAGAAACTATACACCTCAACATGTATGAAACTTTTATGAAGTTTGTTAACCCTTTGTTTTTTAGGGGTAAAAACTAAATCAGGTGCAATTTTTTTTGGCTAAATGAATGTGCAAATTCTCAGTGTATAAAATACCAGAACACTTCACAAAGTTTATACCCAATCCCTCCCACGTATAACAATACCCCATATGTGGTGGTAACCCGCTGTATGGGCACACACCAGGGCATCAAAGGGCAAGCTGCGCCATTCAGAGCAGATAGTAACTTTTTTATTGGCTATCGATCTTTATTTTTTGGCAATTTGGAACATATAAGGCTTATTTTTGTGGAGTGAGATGACCTTTACAAATATTCATTTTAGTGGGCACTTAGCTCATTGAATGAGATTTATTAACTTTGAATGTACGGAGAAAAGAAAATCGTCAACTGGGGTATCCAATTTTTTTGGGGCCGTTCACTGTACCATAAAATAATAAGTTATCTTTATTCTATAGATCACTACGATTACGATGATATCTCATTTATAAAGTTTTTTTTTTAAATATATTTTTTACAATTTTACAAAAGGAAAAACTAACAGAGAAAATCTTATTTGTTTTCATATCGCCATTTTTCCAGAGACATCACTTTTAATTTTTTTTTTTGGTTGACATTGCTGGTTTGGGGCTTATTTGAGTTGTTCTCTGTTGTGCCACCACTTTGGCACACATAACTTTTTTAAAATCATTTTTTGGAACAATTTTGTGAAGGGATTTTATGAAAAATGTACATTTTTGGTGAGTTTATTGGGTTATTTTTTGTTACGGCGTTCACCGAGCAAATCCAATAATGTTTCCGATTTATTGTACAGATGGTTACAGATGCGGCAATACCAAATATGTGTGTGGGGGGGTTGTTTGTACTTTATTAAATGTGTATAAGGAATGCTGGTGTTTAGGGGACTTTTACTTTATTTATTTTAATTAAAAAACTTTATTGAGTGTTTTACACTTTTTTTTTCTTCTTACAGGTTGGCTTGAACAAGTGATCGTCTGATCGTTTGTTCAAGCTCTTAATCCTCTAACCCAGTGTAATACAGATTTATTGCATGTTGCCCTGCTCCCAGAGGACATCACGCAGCCCCCTGGGGAACCCACTGAATCCTGAGGTTACCATCCGAGCCCCTTATATGCCACTTTCCTGCGTGTTAGAGGCGGGTGTCTGCTGTTCAGGAGCCGGCGCCAGAATCTAGACGTCAACTATTGGTAAGTTACTGTCTTCCATGATATACTCCTACGTCAAATGTCGGGAAGGGGTTAAAAGAACGCTCCAGTCACAGCTGATTCATTGAATTATACCTTTTGCAGGGTATAAAGAAAAGTCTAGCAAGGTTCTAGGAATACAGGAGGTCCCCTACTTAAGGACACCCGACTTAGAGACGACCCCTAGTTACAGACAGACCTCTCTGCCCCCTGTGACCTCTGGTGAAGCTCTCTGGATGTTACTATAGCCCCAGACTGCAATGATCATCTGTAAGGTGTCTGTAATGAAGCTTTATTGATAATCCTTGGTCCCATCACAGCAACAAAAAATTTGAAATTTGAATTGTCACTGGGACAAAAAAAACTTTTTGCCTTCAGAACAAACCTCCGGAACCTATCTTGTATGTAACCCGGGGACTGCCTGTACAATGAAAATGAGTCCTGCTCCTCCCTGCAGGTCCTGAACC
>WNYA01000929.1:0-101778 GCA_019512145.1 Engystomops pustulosus | reverse complement strand
TCACTCACAGGGCAGCGGTATTATAGAGACCAGTATTGCGGTATTATATGTGCACACACGGAGTCATACATGATCCGCCCAGCACCTCGCATCACTCACAGGGCAGCGGTATTATTTATACAGCTTACACCTTATACATGACTTTATACAGTATAGAATACATATTGAAGGGTAATACATTGTGATTTAGGGAACTGTATGAGAGAGTTATACACCCAACAACACATAGTCAGTGCCAGGCAGTGTTCTACTATAGCCAGTGTCTGTCAGCATTCCCCTATAGTCAGTGCCAGGCAGTGTTCTCCTACAATCAGTGCCAGGCAGTGTTCTCCTACATATAGTCAGTGCCAGGCAGTGTTCCCCTATAGTCAGTGCCAGGCAGTGTTCCCCTATAGTCAGTGCCAGGCAGTGTTCTCCTATAGTCAGTGCCAGGCAGTGTTCTCCTATAGTCAGTGCCAGGCAGTGTTCTCCTAACCCTAGACTACCAAGGATATTAGACATGAACCACTACTCACCCTAGGTCACCAGGGATATTAGTCGTGAACCAGTACTCATCCTAGACTACCAGGGATATAACATGTGAACCAATACTCATCCTAGACCACCAGGGATATTAGACGTGAACCAGTACTCATCCTAGATCACCAGGGGTATTAGAAATGAACCAGTACTCATCCTAGACCACCGGGGACATTAGACATGAACCAGTACTCATCCTAGACCACCAGGGATATTAGACATGAACCAGTACTCATCCTAGATCACCAGGGGTATTAGAAATGAACCAGTACTCATCCTAGACCACCAGGGTTATTAGAAATGAACCAGTACTCATCCTAGATCACCAGGGGTATTAGAAATGAACCAGTACTCATCTTAGATCACCAGGGGTATTAGAAGTGAACTCCATGTTTCAGATACTCTGCCTTAAAGATGATTTGTCTTGACTCTTTGACTGGTCTATAATCAATCCCCCGGGAGGGAGGTTGAGAAAGAAATCTGGGGTGACAGCATTGAAGTCCCCTCCAAAGACCACCTGCCGACTTGTAAAAAGGTAGGGCTTGATCCTCATAAAGAGACACTTCCTGTCCCACTTGAACTGGGGACCATAGATGTTAATTAGATGAAGTTCTTGTCCCTTCATGAGGACATCCAGGATCAGGCACCTCCCCAATTTCTAACACTATAACTCGTCGGCATTCTACCGGCGCGGGAAATAGCACCACCACTCCATTCCCTCTTAGCTTTAAACACGCCCGCCAAATCTGGCAGTCTGGTCTCCTGCAAAAATAAAATGTCGGCTTCAACACTGGCAGACTTAATGCTGGCAACATTAATGGACGCCAGCGTCAACGGAGTGGGTGCCGCCATCATGAGTGATTGATTTAGAAAGTTTTTTTCTTACTACTTCCCTTCCCCCTACTGTCCTACTGTCCCCTAAGTCAGTCTCCCATCTGAGGACTCCGCATCCTCAGAGGATACAGACTTGGCACCCCCCTGCAGGCTGCTCTGCTACTTCCAGAACCCCACCCTCAGCCTCTCTTCCCGAGGAGGCGATCTCATCGAGGGTGAGGAATCGGTTGGAAAGCTCAACCAGAGGGGAGGAAGTTTTCCCTTCCTTAGGTACCTTAGATAGGTCACGTTTTTTCTTTTTCTGCTTGCGCTTATTTTCTAGCCAAATCCTGTTATCCTCATCCATACTCTTATAATGGGAGGACGTGGAGGACATAGCACCTTTCTCGCGCTCCATCCTCCTGACCTCCTCATCCAACTCATCATCCCTCAGGGCCTCAGTAGCATGACCAGCCTCTGAGGAAGGACCAAGGGTCACCCCAGCAACCTGAGGCTTCCCCAGTTCTCTCCCTTTTTGTCTGGCTTCAAGCCGCCTCAACTGAGAAGAAGGTGACTTATTCTTGCTTGTCTTCCAGCCCCTCATCTCCTCCACTCTGCTGGTACCCTTCCCCAGCAGAAGCAAACCTCTGGCTCCCCTCCACTGGGGTCACACCCGCATTGGCACAGGACGATGACAACGTCTGAAAGGGTGACCGGCTCACCCCACGGTTCACCTAATGTCCTTACAGGATGCAGCGGAAATTACTAGCCCCCACCAAACGCACTTCTCACTTGGCAGCTGGCCTAAAGTGTGTGGGGTCACCGCCCTTGGACAGACCTTCGGCTGCCCCTGGTATAAAATCAGGATTCTGGTCTCGGGCCCAAGAAGGCTGAAGAGGAATTCGATGAAGGTCCATCCCCAGACCCAAATGCCAATGTTTACGCGTTTTTCTGAGTACCTGTACAACCTCACCATAACGACTGAGCCAATCATATGTCCATACAAGAACAGTGAACTCGTTATAGGTCAAACGTCACTCCTTAACTTGGACTGTGTTTTGGCGAGACAAAACTTGCTTGCACAGCAAAGTCTCGCCATGCGGTGCTCGTTCTTTGCAAGCTCATAATTCGACCAGAAGAGCTCTAAGCCCTCCCGGCGAACCAAGCTGACATCGATAACTCTCCGGAGTACCATAATGATGTATCAGGGCAAGATGTCCTACCCTGGAAGTTCATCTTCAGGAGTAGCTTCCACCACCCTTGACCTGGGTGTGCATGCCGTCACTGCCTGCCCCTCCACCATAAGACGGAACCACATTCCTCAGGAAGCTCGGCCCTCGGCCTTTGTGGGTAAAGACCCTCGCAGCCCTCCCATAAGACGCTCTTTGTCAAAACGACGCCATTTCACCAGAGCCATGAGAACAAGGATTAACCCCACTTACCCCACCCCGCAGTGACATGTCGCATAGCTCCTTATAGGAGGGGTGTCAATGGATGAGCAAAAAAACTTACAACCAGGATCACCCCCTCAGTACCAAATTCATCACCACCCCCACACATCTCACCACACTTGTACATTACTGCCTCGCTTCTGCAACAGTCACACAGCGGGGGCTGGGCCAGGAGGACCTGATGTTGACCTCTGCGTCACTGGCCTAGGGGGTTAGAGCCCTCTCCATAGCTGATTCAGTCCTGAGAATAGGCACTCAACCCATCTACTTGTCCCCCCCCTCACCTAGGCATTAAGCCCCTGTGTTGTCCAGGCTTTTTTTTTAACATTTGTGTTCTGCTGTTATCTAGATGCCAGAGCCTCTTCCTTCCAGGCTCCAGACAGTCTCTTTGCCATGCAAAATATACTTTTTTTGCCTTTCCCACAGGCTGCCGGAACCTTGGAGCGCACGTGAACCAACAAGCCCCGCGCATCCCATCATCAAAGCTGCGCTCACGCCTGCTCACCGTGAGCAAGTCAACTCCAAGCGCTAGGGGTCCCAGGATGCCGCCGCCACTGCCCCTGGCACTCTTGGGCCAACACCCACCCCCCCTCCACTGGGGGGCAGCGCACGTACCATTCAGGACCTGCCGTATCGCCTCTAATGTCCGGCCTTTCTGCGATTTCCCTTCCCATGCACCATCCTTGCTACTCACAAAACAAGGCTGGTGCTCTGCGGCATGGTGTAGACGTGGCTTTGCAAACTCCCCGACCCTGGCACCAAGGTCCACTGCAGGAATTTGGGCTGAAGTAACGAGGCTTACCGACAGCGGACAACGAGGAAAATCAGGAGGGAACGACACGCAGACTCAACTCCGAGACGCTTGATCTCCTTGGCTCTCTTCTTCTTCTTTTCCCTCTCTTCTTCCTCTTTTGTCTCATCATTATGCAAATCATCGCCGAAGGAGAAGTTTTCTGAGTGACGGGAACTCAAGCTGCACGGATCTGAGCCATTAGCGCCCCCCCTCTGGCCGCTGCATCACTTTCCTCCTCCAGGCTGGCATAGCCGCAGCCTGATGGTAAATAGGAGGAGCAGCACTTCTTAATGATAAGTCCTCCACATCTGTGGCTGCAGCACCCAAGGTGCCATAAAGGAGCCTGTGCCATGCTACCCGAGTAACAAAAAATCAAGTCAGCCGCTTCTTTGTATCTGACTTGTTATAGAAAACGGAAAAGGTGCCGTCGCTTCTTGTCAATAAAGAATAAACTGTGGGGGTTCCTCCTTTTTTATAACATGTCCTATAGAATATAACAGCTGCCGGATGTTATGGGTGGGAGCGCCCACAGCTTTTTGAGGTTTTCCTGCCAAATAATGATACCACCGCCTGTGGGCCACCTCCTGAACCATCTATAGATTACCTCCCTTTCCTGGCACAAGACCTTGTTTAGTTGGGGTAACGGGTCAGTTATGCTATTTTAGTGTCTATGTTATGCCTTAAGAAGTAAACCTACCTATAGGATCTACATCTTGAGGTAGATCCGGTGTTAGGTGCAGCATCTTCGTAATGTGCGGATAGTCCTTTTATGGGCTAATTCTTTAACTCCCCTCACTTTTCTAATCTTTATCAAGGGTAATATGCAAATTTCTAAAGAGGCTACTGGGGTGTGGAGTAGTCTGGAGCTGAGGCTACACGGCAGCCACAGTTCCTCCTCCTCTCAGACATCTTCATCCAACGCGCGACCACACGGACTGCGTGCCACTTGTGTGCGAGCCGAGTTCTGCGCATGCGCAAACCACAGCAGCGTTCTGGATGTATCTCGCTTCAAAAGAAGCCGGATGCTACTGAGCATGCCGCATAACTCACAAACTTCACGAAAAAAAAACGAGGGTGCCCAGCTCCTCTAGCTGCACCTGAAGATGTCCTGGGGTGGAGTATCACGAGAGGCTACTGGGGCATTGGCTAACAACAAGCCGTAGCAGCGTAGCGTTGCTACGGGCCCTTGGCTGCTCATGCCGGAAGGACGGCCAATACCACATGTATTAGTGCCATTTCTCCCGTTCCCCGCCTGCTGGTGAAATAGAGCTGCCACCTGTGCGGGCCCACACTCTCGTACCCGCCACCAAACTCATGACCCGCCTTCCAGCCACCGGGACGTAAGTCTACTTCACTTCATCTCATCGCTGCGGCCGCCGGCACGTCTTCCCTCCCATGCGCCGCTGGCACGTTCCTCCCCTGCCGCCCGACAGTTCCCTCCGACCGGCACTTTCCTCCCCACCTGCCTGTCCGACACGTCCATCGCCACTGGCACCATCTCCTGCTCTTTCTCCCACCCGGGTCTCTTGCCCGTCCGCACTTTCCATCATCCGACCTGTTGGCGACAACGTCCTCTTGCCAGCCTGCACTATCCGCCGGCCTTGCACGCACCGGCCTGTGCAATCATCAACCGGCCGGCCGACGCGTATTTCCATCCCCAACACAGGCCTTCTGATTTTGAGCAGACAGCTCACCATGACCAAGCAGTACTGTTATCGTATTTGTTTATGTATAGATGTGTATATGGTGTGTGTATGTTATGTGTATATGTGTGTGTGTATGTCTGTGTATATGGTTTGGTATGTGTTATATCTGTATATGGTGTGGTTTCTGTGTCTATCCCTGTGTCTAGGGGTGTGTTTTGTGTTGTCTCTCTGTGTCTCTGGTGTGTGTGTTTCTGTTCTCTCTTTGTCTACTGGCGTTGTCTGTGTCTTACGTGTCTCCTGGTGTGTGTGTGTCTATCTCTGTGTCTCTGGTGTGTGTGTGTGATGTGTCTCTTGTGTCTATGGTGTGTGTCTGTGTCTATCTTGTCTCTGTGTGTGTGGTGTATTCTCTGTGTCTCCCTTTTGGGGGGGGGGGGGGGGGGGGGGGGGGTGGTGTGTGTGTGTGTGTATCTGTGTGTGTGTGTCGTGTATATACCTGTTGTATATGGTGTGTGTGTGTGTAATATTGGTGTCTGTGTCTGTCTGTGTCTATAGTTCCCCATCCTCTGATAATGGCACTCTGTGTGTTAATAGTGGTGTTTTCTAATTCATTATGTGTCTAAACCTGTATCCTATAGAAAGTATATGTATGAATGCAGTAGATTGTTGCAAATTTGATGTGTATGTCGGTATTGTGTGTATAAATGTATGGATGTGTACCTACTGTATGTGTGTAATTCTGTTTGAGTTTGTATATACTTGTATGTATTAGTGTTAAATGTATCATGAGTGGGCATAAATCCGTGTAACGTTAAGCTTGTACGAGTTATATAAACTGCTTGTATTATTTTAAAAACTTGTGTGTATATAATACAAATGTGTGTACATGAGTGCGTAAATGTTTGTGATTTAAAACTGTACTTTTACAAATTGTATTCTTTTTTTTTATTATGGTGACGGGGGGGGGGGGCCCTTCAAAATTCTGCTATGGGGCCCAATGTCCCTGCCTAGGTACCCCCCTGCTACTAGGGGCAGGGAGTCAGCCAACCCGTGTAACCCAGCTCCGCGACTAACACCCCAGTAGCCTCTGTAGAAAATTTGCATATTACTCTATTAAGATAGATGAGTAAAGCATTAGCCCCCTAAAAAAGGGCTAATCCTTACATATGTTAGATGCCCTAACCACCGGATCTACCTTAATAGTACGTACTTTAGTGGTAGGTTTCCTTTAAAATTTTACCAAGTGCTCCAATCGGCCTTATGTGTTTTTCTAGAGGCTATAAACCAATATCACCAGCAGGAGGCCAAGCATCACACCATGAAACTGATTGTCTGCTGCTATACAGCGCTCCATAATAAGGGCATAGCACAATGAGGAAGGAGACCGGGACCCGGTGCTGTGTGTGCTGGAACCATGAGAATTGCAAATGCAGAACTATTTGTGGGATGGAGGGGCCCCGAGATCTTGTATCTAATGTGCTGTTGTCCCTGTGGTTGTGGCTACAGCCCTTGGACACACAGAGCCCGTGTAGCGTGCACAGTCAGTGTGAGAATGTGCACCGATTCAGGTGGTGATTTCCAAATCTTTCTTGGAAAGGAGCAACATCGTCTTCTTCTTCTTCCCCATAGTTTCTCTCTTTATATTTAATTGAACAACTTTTCGTTTTTGTACAGTTCAAAAGGGGTTCGCCAGCACATAAACAGTTGTTTCCTCATCTACTTTCATTATCATTGTGGCCCTGGGTTGTGAATTCGAAACTTGTCTACTTTGACCCTATATTTGCTCCCTGTCATGTGACTACTGAGGACTTCGCTCACCGAGCTCCACCTACACTTAACATTGAATTAATAGTTGTCCCCTCCCCTACCACGCACACTAACACTGGAACACGTTTTTGAATAATTTTCAGCATCAGATTTCGATATTTTTTTCCCACATGGGTGGAAACAGCCTAACCCGCTACCTGTACTGACACTTGAAACCTAGTTTTAGCATCTGGTGCCACCATGAATAGATTTTTTTGGAATCACTGGGTCTAGAGAAAAAATTCAGTTCCTCCTGAATCATGGACGCTGGTAGAAAATGCAAATAGTCCGAGCTATTTAAAGGGAAGAAACTTTTTCTAGTCATAGCAAGGGTGAGGCCTTCTCCGTCTTAGAATAAACCTTGAAATCAGAGGCCCCATCAAAAATAAATCTAATAGGAGCGGCACATAGTAAGTTTTTATCTGGTATCTTCAGACCTTCAAAACACCTTTTGGACATTCCCCTTTACCTCACTCCCATATTTACATCATGAAAACACACACGTTCAATTTCAGTTGTTCATTAAGATCTGAATGTAAATTTATGGAGATCCCTCAACCATAATGGACTCAAGTTTTGGAAGGACTGACCTGTGTCAGACTAAAGTTCTTTGGGCCCACCAAATAATGTAGCAAACTGGTTGCTAGAGCAAGCTCTGTGCCTTATGACCCCTTCTTCAGGTACGTATCTGATACCCCAGCAAGGCAATTGATTAGGGGCATAGATTTTAGGTTACACGGCCGCCATCTTTACAGCCGCCGTATTGGAATAAAGGTTTTCCATTGTGAATGTGGAATTTCTCACTCATAAACCGATTGGCCACTGTCAGGTTGTAGATCTCTTTTGGTTCACAGCACAAGCTCTCCATCGTATTAGAAGCAGATGGGCACTGATTTTTACAATACTGTCGATCCATGGGTGGGCGATACTACCACCTTGGGTCCTCATAGCAGGCTGGGCTTTGTCTCCAATGAAAGGACCCTCCTCCTGCTTAAAACTTCCAATGTAGCTTTCTCTGCGGGATTTTTGGGGATCCAGTAATTGGGTTACAGCCTTGGCCCCGTGAAAGATTCTCTGTATCGCTGGTGGGAAAACCTTATGTTGGTCAGAACTCTCCTTCAAGATTGCTGGGTTTCAACTGTTGAGTACCAATTCTGAAAATCTGGATGGAGACGTGTGATGACATAGAATCCAAGAGATATCATATGTTCCATTTCTGAATCAGTCTTGTGAACACCCGAGAATTGAGGGACTAGAGACCCCTAGAAACCAGAACTATTGTAAGATGCTGGAGGTGCGAGATGTACCTCCCCAGATAAGGGTGAGATTTCCAACACGAGGATTATGGGCAACCTGGAGAGTAGATGATATGAGGAAGAATAGAGACAACCAGAAGACCACTGCGGATGAAGAATCTAAAGGCCCACCTTTAATATTGAGTCGCCCGTACTATCTGCGCAGAAGAGCAACCCATTCATGAAGAGACCCGCGCACCCTGCAGGCACCCAAAGTCCTGCGTGCACCCCAATTATGTCCGATTTTCCTACATAAATGTGTTTAACGGTGCGAATGACACCGGAACCCCCTTTGTGTCCCGTTCTTGTGGCGGCATCTGAATATTATAGCCTGACACATGATGGCGCAAACACTTCATAATACATGTTGCAAACAGATTTGGCCTGTATTTGTGTGCAGTCTACGCCAAATACTGGCACAGACTCTTAGTAGATGTGGGCCACATTACGACTAAAACTTTAATGGAAACCTGTCCATCCGCAATGCCCTACTAACCACCCACCAGTATATTGGCTCAAGCATGCAACATTTTTCTAGTTCTAGTTTTGAACTCCGACGCACTTTAGTACAGCAGCACCCACCGGGACATCGGTCCCGCACTGCTTAGTGAAAATCGCCGGAAGACCCGAATCAGCGTTGGAGAACCCGCCACTGGAGCGCGAAGGACTCGGTAAGTCATCTGTCCCATTGTCTAATGAGGACCAGATCAGGGTTAGAGCCCATTTAAGATGCAGAGATATGGAATTCCAGATACAAGTACAGATGGTCCCCTACTTAAGAACACCCAACTTACAGACGACTCTCTAGATAGGCTCTAGATGTCTTGATGGGATGAGCCTGTAATCACTCGAGGTTTTGGGTCTTATGAGTCACATTATTCATGGGGTCTGATGTCACATCGATTTTAGGGGTCTAGTCTAAGGATTGAATGAAGAATGGACAATAGATCTATATATAAGTTTTTATTGTCTTATATGGTGGAATCTCCACAGTTTTCTCTACTTTAATGAATGATCACATATCAGATATCTCCAGATCTGGTTTCCTATAGTTTACATATCAATCAATACATACACCAGTACAAATCAATGTAAACCTACAGATAACAAGGATCATCATGGGACCAGGCAATATCTTCATTACTACTCCGTGAGCCCTCATCCTCTTTCTGATGGTCTTTCTCTTGATCTCCTCAGTCCTGAGGCAGTAGATGATGGGGTTTGTCTTATGTGGTAAATACGAGTAGGATGCAGAGAATTCGTAAATTGATATCGATTGTAGGATAGTTTCGCAGTAGTTGGGAGATGTAGACAAATATTCGAGGGATTTATTAGAGGCTAATGACCTAAATGTGTGGATGCCCGTGTACAAGACTTCTTGCCAGCTACTTGAGAAACCCAGAGAGATGCATCGTTATAATGATGATGATGTAGGACAGCAGAAATGATACTAGTGGGTCAGCAAGATCTCGGGCAATGCTCCACAAAATCTCTCGAGTCGTAGTGACTTCTTCCACTTCTAAACGGCATAAGAGCCGAGGTGGTGCCAGAAGCAGCGAAAGACTTTGGCTTGTACACATGGTATAAAAGGTTGTGGCAATCAAGATAAGTCAGGGGAAAGACAGAGGGCCATTGCTAAGAGCCAACATATGCTACAGCGGATTGTGGTGAACCCTAGGAGTGACTATTGATGATATCTAGAGGTTACAGAATGGCCACAATAACATCACAAGCATGACCATAAATCAGAGAATCCAGGCCTTCCAAAACAGGACCAAAAACTCGCACAAAGCCAACTCCAAGACAGCATCCTTCCAGCGCTGAACCAATCCTTGCAATTATCTTTGGACAAAGTGAGTTATCAAAGAGGGCAGGTCGGACAGGGCCCGGTTGGTCACTTTAAGATGTACATGGTTGGTGTAGGTGGTGGCTTACTAATATCATAAGGATACGGTGCCGTTGGCCCCACAGTTATGATATAGGTGGTAAACATGACGAAAGAGGCACAATGTTGTATTTCTCCGGACTCCGAAAACCCAATGCAGTTCAAGGAAACTGTTATGAAAATTGGCCATTTTGAATCCTAAAAAAAAAATAGATAAGGATAAACAGATAAGATAATGCAAGTCTATAAATTGGTAAAGGGCTCAGTTCACCCTTGAGTTTGGCATTTTCTGTTCCTCTTTCCCATCATATCCAGCAGACAGTGGGGACATTTACTAAGGGTCAGCAGTTGCGTTTTCCGTCGGTTTTAGTGAATAGAGATAGCACATGCTCGTCCGAGCTTGATGCTCGGTCGAGCATAGGGTACTCGAAACTGCTCGTTCGCGGACGAATACTCTCGCCCGCTCGAGAAAATGGCAGCTCACCGCCTTTTGCTTTTTGCGGCCAGAAACAGAGCCATCACCATCCAGAGACTCTTGCATCCACCCAGCATTACGTGTTACCCTTACACTTCCGATAGCAGTGGTTGGCTGTCATATCCGGTGACCCGGGAATAGACTAGCCGCTGGCCGCGCTGCTCGGGATCATTCTGTCTCGTGGATGCCGCTAGGGAGAGAGCTGCTGCTAGCTCAGGGAAGCGTTAGGGTGTTCTATTAGCTACTGTTAGCAGGAAGTGATTCCCAAAGAACCACAGCCCTTCTTAGGGCTACAATTAACGTTTCTACTTTTTTTTATTTATTTGCATATTTTCCAATTTTGTGAGGAATTAGCAGGGGACTTGCTACCGTTGTGTTTAGCTCTAGTGGCACACATATCCCTAGCAAGAACCGAAGTGGGAAAATTCAGTAGGGGGTTTTGGATTCTCTTCAGGACTAACTTCAGTGTCATCTCATCTGGTCCAATAGTATGGGTGCCCTTCCTTTGATACTTTGCTAGAATAGCCATAGGAGATACAACAGCTTCCTTGAAGCCTACAGTAGCGTTCTATATATTTGATTTCTGGTTGATCTGCGGGTGGCTGTAGTTGCTGCAGGCAGTACTTTGCCAATTCTGAGCATTTGTAGGAGACTTGCGACCACTGTGTTCTGCGCTTAGTGGCGGCACATATCCATAGCAAAGGCTGAGTGGCAAATTCAGTAGGGGTTTGGATTTCTATTAGGTCACTACTCAGGTCATCGCATCTGGTCATAGTACTGTGCTTCCTTTGATACTTGGGCTAAAAATAGCCATGGAGAATACAAACAGCTTCTTGAAGCCTACAGTAGCGTTCTATATATTTGATTTCTTTCTGGTTGAATCTGCTGGTGCTGGAGTTTCTTCCTGCAGGTGCATTTAACTTGCCATTCTGACATTTTGTAGTGGGACTTGCGACCGCTGTGTTCCTGTTGCTTAGTGGCGCACATATCCATAGGCAAGGCCGAAGTGGCAAAATTCAGTAGTGGTTGGATTCTATTAGGCAATACTCAGTGTCATCTCATCCGGCATATTACTTGTGCTGTCCTTTGATACCTTGGCTAGAAATACCATAGGAGAATACAAATAGCTTCTTGAAGCCTACAGTAGCGTTCTATATATTTGATTTCTGGTTGATCTGCTCTGCTGGTGGCTGTGTTTCATGCATGCTGTACTTGCCATCATGAGCAATTTGTAGTGGGACTTGCGCCGCGGTGTTCTGCGCTTAGTGGCGGCACATATCACTAGCAAAGGCCGAAGTGGCAAAATTCAGTAGGGGTTTGATGTCTATTAGGCAATAACTCGTGTCATCTCATCTGGCATAGTACTGTGCTTCCTTTGATACTGTCTATAAATACCATAGAAGAATACAACATCTTCTGAAGCCTACCGTAAGCGTTCTATATATTTTGATTTCCTGGTTGATCTGCTGGTGGCTGTAGTTTCTGCAGTGCATGTACTTGCCAATTCCTGAGGGCAATTTTAGTTGGGAGTGGAGGCAAAAGGAAAAAGTAGGGACGGGGCAGGGGTGGGGCAGCCGAAGGAGAAGAGGCTGAAAGGGGCGGTAGATAGAAGAAAATAAAAAGGCAGAAACTGCGCCGCTGTGTTCTGCGCTTAGTGCCGAAAATCATCCATAGCAAAGGCCGAAGTGGCAAATTCGTAGGGTTGGATTTCTATTAGGCATTAACTCAGTGTCATCTCATCTGGCTAGTACTGTGCTTCCTTTGATACTTGGCTAAAAATAGCCATAGGAGAATCAAAACAGCTTCTGAGCCTACAGGAGCGTTCTATATATTGAGTTCTGGTTGATCTCTGGTGGCGTAGTTTCTGCAGTGCATTTACTTGCCAATTCTGAGCAATTTGTAGTGGGACTTTGGCGACCAGCTTGTTCGGTGCTTAGTGGCGCACATATTCCATAGTCAAGGCAAGTGGAAATTCAGTAGGGGTTGGATTTTGCTATTAGGCAATAAGCTCAGTTGTCATCTCATCCGGTTAGTACTGCTGTGCTTCTTGATACTTGGCTAGAAAATAGCCATAGGAGAATAAACAGCTTCTTGAGCCTACAGTAGCGTTCTATATATTTGATTTCTGGTTGAATCTGCTGTGCTGTAGTGTTTCTTTCTGCCGTGCATGTACTTGCCAATTCTGAGCATTTGTAGTGGGACGTGCGACCCGCTGTGTTCTGCGCTATTGGCGCACATATCCATAGCAAAGGCGAAGTGGCTAAAATTCAGTAGGGGTTGGATTTCTATTAGTCATAACTCAGGGTCATCTCATCTGGCATCGTACTGTGCTTCCCTTTGATACTTTGGCTAAAAATGCCATAGGAGATACCAAAAACACTTCCTTGACTGAAGCCTACAGTAGCGTTCTAATATATTTGATTTCTGGTTGTCTGGCTGCTGGTGGCTTTAGCGTTTCTGCAGTGCATTGTACTTGCCATTCTGGCAATTGTCGTGGGACTTTGCGACCACGCTGTGTTTCCTGCGCTTAGTGGCCGCACATATCCATAGCAAGGCCGAAGTGGCAAAATTCTAGGGGGTTGGATTTCATTAGGCAATACTCGTGTCCCTCTCTCATCGTCATAGGACTGTGCCCTTCTTTTATACTTGCTAAAAAATAGCCATAGCAATAGGATGCAATTGTTGGTTTTAAAAACGCAAAAAAAAAAAACAATCACAAAAAAAAAACAAAAACCAAAAAAACAAAAAAGTAAAAAAAAAAAATAAAGTTATAACTCTCATTTTAAATGTTTAAAACCCGAGGGCTAGGGTTAGAGACGGGCGGGGACGGGCGTCCCAACTACTGCAGGGGTCAGAGGCCGTGGTCTGGCGGGGTGAGACACCACCTGCTGATTAGGGATGTCCCAGGTGAAACGCCGCAGAGCTACACTCCCTAGGTTCATGGTCCTGAGTTACTGGACTCGTGGTAGAGCACTGTTGAGGCCAAACCTGCGACACAGGTGATGGTCGTGGATTGCGACATGCTTCGCGCAATTTGTCGCACCACCAGTTCAGTCTTCCACGCAGTCCACCCATGTCAACCGAAATCGCCACTCCTCCACTCCTCCTCACATCCTCCCCCCAGTCGGCCCCGCCCATGAAATTTGGCATTTGAACCGGCATACTCTGAGGAACTGTTTTCTGGACCCTTCCCACGTCCAACCACTGGCCTGGGTGGGGGGGCGGTTGCTGCTGAGCAATTTTCCGATGCCCAGGTTTTCCCACCAGTCACGTCTGTGGGTGATGATGACCTTCTTGACGTCGTGGAATTGTGTAAAGAGTGTCCGACGATGAGGAGACACGGTTTGTTCAGACAAAGTGGGGAAGTTGTGTCAGGCGGGAAGTCGAGGGGGGAGCAGACTGAGATCTGAGGATATGAGGTACAGACCCAAGCCTGGGTTGAGAGGCCTGGTGAACACAGTGCCTTCTGAGACGGAGGAGAGTCCCTCGACCTGAACAGTTGGAAGAGGCAGTGGTGGGGCCAGACGGAGAGGCAGGGCAGATCTGGTGCATCATCACGCCACTGTCAACTAGTGAATCTCCCGTGGTGAGGGCTTCTGCGGCAGGCTAGATCTTCAAGAATGTGAAGTTCTTTAAGGAAACACCGATGACCGACGGAACTGTGGTGTGCAACCTTTGCCAACCAGGCCTTCCATGGGTTTTCCACCACTACTATCTTACTACCACCATATGCGCGCAGCATATGAATGCTAAGCACCCCACTCAGTGGCACAATCCCCGTTCACCTCCGGCCGGGCACACGCACTGCTCCTTCCCCTGTGTCAGCTGCTAGTCAGCCCCCTGCCCAGGGACCCTGCACAAAAACCCCCATCGTCTCCTCCACGATCCTCCATCATCATCCACCAGCGTTCAGCTCTCCCCACTACCCCAGACGCTGGAGCGGAACGCAAAATATATGTCACCCACCCGCACGCCCAATCCCTTAATGTGCACATCTCCCAGAATTGCTTTACTTGAGATGCTGCCCTATAGGCTAGTAAGACCGAGGCCTTTCGCACCTCATTGCGGCCGGCCGCCCCTCGTATTTTTCGGTCCCCAGCCGCCACTAACTTTTCCCGATGTGCCGTCCCAGCCCTGCACCAGCCGTGTCAGACAACTCTCGTGCCCGGACCACGCCGTTTCTTGACAAGGTCCACCTGACCACGGACACGTGACGATTGCTGCCGGGCAGGGGCCACTCTATATCGCTAACCGGGCACATTGGGTTAACTGGGTTGGAGGCTGGGACCGAGTCTGACCCTGGGGCTGCTCATATACTTGTGCGACGCCGAGGATTGCGGGGCATACTCGTCCAGGTGTTTTTTCAGGCCTACTATGCCTCCCCCTCTCCCCCCTCCTCCAACTCCTTCCTCCGAACTACCATCACGTGGCACGGCGCATCAGTCGGTCAGCTCTAGACACAGCAGCAGTGCCGTCGCTAAGCGACAGCAGGGCCGGGAATTGGCCCTCAAACTGCTTAGCATAGGCGACAAAGGCCACCCGCCCATAGCTATTACAGTGGCATCACGGCACAGACTGATCTGTGCTGGCACCGCTGAACCTCAAGCCTGGAATGGTTGTGTGTGACAACGCCGTTAAACCTGGTGGCGCTCTGCACGCGTCAGACTGACACATTTGCCATGCTGGCCCATGTGTTAATCTGATAGTGCATAGGGTTTCCCTCAGACATACCCCCAATCTCTGTCTGATTTTCTCACAAGGTGCGCCGCATCTGTGCGCATTTCAGGAAGTTCCAGCCCAGATGCTGGCCTCTCAGGCACGCAGCGCCGCCGTCCAACTGCCCGCTCACCGACTGTTGTCTACGTGCCACGAGGTGGAATCAACACGACCATGTTATCCAGAGTTTACCTCCCAGTCACGCAGAGCGATTGTAGACTGCCAGATGTCAACTTCCAACCCATAACTGGTAGTCATGGTCAGTCAGCTTCCTCAGTCTACAATGCGAGTGGCCGTGGTGTCCTGATATTGTCATGTGCTGATTAACTTGAGAGTCAACACAGATGGGTCATTGGAGATGCCGCAATCCATCAGCCTCACCATCCCGCTGCTTGGCCTGTTGAAAACTCTCTGGTCCGCAAGAGTCGGAAGCTTGCGCTCGTCACAAGAGACGGGGAAGAAGATTCCCTTTTGGATAGCCAAGCCCTGAGGAGGTCTGGTTCTCAGCGCATATCGTAGGAGGTGGAGTGAGGAGGAGAGGAGGAAGAGGAGAGATTTGGCGAGACACAGAGGGAACCATTGTTGAGTCTTCACTGTTCAGCGTGGGTAATGGCAGCAGAATAGGAGTTGGAGGAGTTTGGAGGAGGAGGAATGGACATCAGGCCAGTGAGGGGAGTGAATTCTTACGCGTTGGTACTCTGGCGCATAGGCGATTTTCATGCAGCCTGCCTATCCCGTGACCCTCGCGTTCAAAGAATTTATTCCAGCAACCGATTACTGGGTGTTCCACTCTCCTGGACCCACGGTACAGCAAAATCTTCCCCACTCTCATCCCTGGAGAGGAAAGGAGGTGTGGAGAATGCATGAATACCATCCAGGCCCTGGTGCACAAGCTGAACAGTATTCCCTTCTGACAGCGCTGCGCAATTGCGTATTTCTGCGGGACAAGTAGCGAGGAGGTAGGCGAGCATGCCGCTTGTCAGCACCTGGCAAGGGTACGCTTTACAAAGGCCTTTGCCAGTTTTATGTCACCCCCCCCGCAAGACACTGGCACCTGTCTCCAGTCTCGGCAGAGTATGGCTGAACTTTCAGAAAGATGGTGAGGTAGTCGTAGCCCGCATACCATCGTCCTAATGATCACACAGCTCCCTACAATCTACTTGGGTTCAAAGCTGGACATGTGGCAACGAACTGGCGCTGTAACGCCTTGGAGGTTTCTTGCCTGCCCTGCCGCTAGCGTCTTGTCCGAGCGGGTTTTCAGTGCAGGCTGGTGGCTCATCACCGATAACGTACACGCCTGTCGACTGACGCGCTGACAGGCGGACGCTTTATTAAAATGATAAAGGCTGGATTTCTCAGAATTTCCAATCTCCACCAGGTGAAGGAGCTCACTGATAATTGATCCACGCCTCCTCCTCCTCCTCTTTTCCTCTTCTCCTCCTCTTTGTACAGTAAAGCATAGGAAATGGCTATTTTTTACAGGGCCCACTGGCTCTTGCTATAGTAACTTCCATGCATTTAATTTTTCTGGAGGGCCACCTACCCGGCCCTCTGTTTTGCAACAATTTTGAGCCACATACAGGCACTCAATCATTCCTTTTTCTGAGGGCCAACTACCCGTTCCTCTTTTTAAAAAAAAAAGTTTTTTGGGACTGCCACATACAGTCACTCAATCTAGTTCCATTTAACTGCAGGGCCACCTACCTGCTCCTCTGAGTTTGAACAATTTTGGGACTGCCACATTACCGGCACTCAATCTCATGCCTTTTACTGGGGCCACCTACCTGCTCTCTGGTTTGAAACTTTGGGACTACCACCATACAGCACTCACTCTATTTCCATTTTACTGCCGGCCACCTACCTGCTCCTCTGGTTTGAAACAATTTTTTTGGGACTGGCCCATCAGGCACTCAAGCTTTCCATTTTACTGCAAGGGCCACCTACCTGCTCCTCTGGTTTGAACAATTTTTGGGACTGGACACATACAGGCCCTCATCTATTCCTTTTACTGGCATGGCCACCTACTGCTCCTCTGGTTTGAAAATTTTTGGACTGCCACATACGGCACCAATCTATTCCATTTTACTGCGGCCACCTACCTGCTCCTCTGGTTTGACAATTTTTGGACTGCCCCATACAGGCACTATCTATTCCATTTTACTGGCAGGGCCACCTACCTGCTCCTCTGGTTTGAACAATTTTTGGACTGGCACATACAGCACCATCTATTATTCCATGTTACTGGAGGGCCACCTACCTGCTCCTCTGGTTTGAAACATTTTTTGGGACTGCCACATACAGGCACTCATCTATCCCATTTTACTGGCGGGCCACCTACCTTCTCTCTGGTTGAAAAATGTTTGGGACTTGTGCCACCTCCAGGCACTATCCAAATTATTGTCTCCATAAAGCAAGCCCCCGCCCACACGTTGTCTCCATTGCTAACCGGTTCCAAAAGTCCGTCCATATAGCTGCCTCCCTACATTTATTCCCCCGTCCCCTTTTATCAAACGAGGTGTGTCCAGGCAGAAATTTGGGTTTGTTTTCATTGATTCCACATCACGTTGGTTAACTTTGTCGCCACCCTGCCTGTGTCATCCCCCCAAAATATACTGCAAACTTTTAACCTATTTAGGAATTATTTCACGCTGTCTTGCGCATGCTGTTTACATTCCCTCCCCCGGCATATCCAAACTTATAGAACACTACTACAACTTGATCTTATACAAAAGGTTCTTAGAAGTGCTGTTTTTGGGAGTAGCCTAGAGACAGGGTCTTGATTGGCGAAAGCTCGCCTGGCAGCGGAACGCCGCTCCAGCGCATCATGCTCTTCTTTTTCGCATCCTGTTTACCATTCCCCCTCACGCCGCCATATCCAAACGCTTATAATAACTCTACTACACTTACTGGTGCAGGCTGGGACGGTCTGACCCTGGGTTGTCTGGTCATATACTGCCGACTCAGAGATTGCGGGGCCTACCTCGTTCCAGTTCTCAAAGGCCTACTATACCTCCTTCCCAACCCCTCCTCCACCGCCTCCTCCTCACGAATTATACCATCCATCCGTGGGCCATGGCGCCATCAGTTCCCGGTACTCTAGGCACAGCAGCAGTGGCCGCGCTAAGCGACAAGCAGGCGGTGCTGAACTGCTGAAGGCCTAGGCGATAAAAGCCACCGCCCAAGAGCTATTACATACAGTGCCTTCCAATCAAGTTTTAACTTTGTCGCCACCAGGCTGCTGGGTAATCCCCAAAATATACTTGCAAACTTTTTACCATGTAGGGAATTATTTCATTCACGCTTCTTGCGCATCTGTTTCATACATTCCCTCACCCGGCATATCCAAACTTATAAGAACGCTACTACAACTTATCTTATACAAAAGGTTCTTAGAAGTGCTGTTTGGGGAGTAGCTCTAGAGACATGGCCTTGGATTGGCGAAAATCTCGCCTGGCAAGCGGAGCGCCAGCCCATGCCAATATCCAACTAACATAGTTTTAACTGCAGCACCTTTAATTCTACCTACTAGTTCACTGCCCTCCATAACATGGTCCCCTTATCAACGACTGTGTCAGGCAATTTTGGGTTGTTTTCAATTGCTGTCCACTGTTAACTTTGGCGCCACAGACACCACTGCTGTGTAATCCACAAATATATCTGGCAAACTTTTATCATGTCCGATATTATTGAGCGCTTTCTTGCTCACCTCCTTGTTCCTCTCTGCCAACCCATTGGTTTGAAGCTAGTCCATTTAGGGTTGTCGCCATGACACTCTCTAGCCTGCCTTGCTGCCCGCTGCCTCTGCCTCTGCAATGCCGTCACTATAGTGTCGTGTTCAATTATTTTGATGTTTTCGATGCTATCTAAGCTTCATTCTGTCACTCTGTCATGCCATCTGTTGGCCCATATTTTGGCATAATGGTGCGATGTGCTCCTCAGAGCATCCAGCCTTCCTGCCCCCCTGCTGTTTCCTGTCCTTTCGCGTTGGTTTTCATCCTTTTCCTCTTGGAGGTTCCCCAGGTGTTTGGCTCAGCTTCCCTGTGCAGAGCTTGTCCCCCTTGAAAATGCTCGATCTCCCATTGAACTTCAATGTGGTTCGTTATTCGAGACGAGCACCTCGAGCATACGGGAAAAGGTTCGTCTCGAATAACGGTACCCCAGCATATTGAGTGTTCGCTCATCTCTATTAGTGAATTTTTCCTTTTGCTCTGGATTGCCCCAGGTTTTTTTTTTTGGCGGCACACGATCGATTTATGCGCATCGGCGTCTCTTTCATCGACACAAATCAGGGTGTGGAACATCGACATCCCTCTACTGATTCGACGACCGTGCAAGATCAGCACTCACAATGCCCCGGAAGAAGAAGGAGAACTACTGCAGAACCATCAGCGGGGGAAGCGACACATGTAGTAAATTGGACGCACGATCTTAGTGAACGCGGCAGCATACGAATCCTCATTGGAGCATCCGGATCGGCGGCGGCACGAGTCTGGTAAAGTAAATTCCCCACTGTCTGTTTTTTTGCTATTATAATGAATAGAAAGGCAGCCATCTATACAAACATCGCGTCAATAGGAAACAGAAAGCGAATGAGACTTTTCCATTCTTAGTTTCCGCCTCCATTGCAGTTACATTACATTAATGCAGAGTGTAATGAAGCCCCTGACACAGGTGTCATTGGAGGCCTACCTTTGACCTATAAGCTTTTGGACCTCGCGCAATCCTATTAGTGGGGGTTATTGTGATCTGTAAAGCCCCAAGTGGTGATCAACCCGCAAGAATGATATCAGTGGGAGTCACATAACAACAGGAGAATCAGAAGTGGCCAACATAACATATGAGATCAGTGGTGGTCAAAATACATATATCTGAGATCAATGGAGGTCACATGACAGAGAGGAGATGCATGGGGTCAACATGACAGACAGGATCAAGTGGTCAACATAACATGAAGATCAGTGGAGGTCAAAATGAAGGAGGAAGATCAATGGAGTTCAACATGACACAGGAGATCAGAAGTGGGTCAACAAACATGCTGATCAGTGGTGGTCAATATGACATTGTATGAGATCAAATGGATGTCAACATGACATGAGAGGAGACAGAAGTGGCCAACATGACATATGAGATCAGTGGTGGCAATCTGACATATACGAAATTAATGGAGGTCCACATACAGACATGAGATCATGAGGTCAACATACAGAGAGGAGATCAATGAGGTCAACATTACAGACAGAAGATCATAAGTGGGCCAACCATAACATATGAGATGTTGTGTCAACCTGACAGACATGATAATCTGTGGTAATCACTTATAGCAGTGGTGGTCTACATCACACACATGAAGTTCTCAATCTCCCGATGGTTTTTTTTGTGGAGGACCACAAATGGTCCTGTCAATGTCAATTTCGAAACAGATTTAACGACTTCTCTAATACCGGGAAGATGTGGCTCTGTTGCCCTGTAATTGTTAACGATGTTTCTCAGTTGTCACTGTTGACTTTGGGGAGACCATACGTCCTGCTTTCTCAGATCATGGTCAGGAGACAACGCTTCTTCGTCTAGTTCCCGCACATGGAATCCATTAATAAACCCTCATTAGTAAAAAGCCCATACAGACAAATCAACAAAGCAAAACCAAATTCGTATGGAGATGACCTACCGTAGACAAACTACAGTCGTACGATCCAGTTATTTCTAGTGAGAGGAGGGAAGGGTCCTTGGCCCAAAGATCATCCCCCATTGGCATTGTACCAGTTGAGTCCGATCCGATCCCATCTTCTGGTGGTGCAATAGTTCAGGTTTTTTTAGAATTGGAATTGAACTAAAATATTTTTTACCAACCATGCACTGAATTAGATTGAATATCTATCCGAGAGGGTCCATCTCTGCCACCAGGTAACCAATGGTGCAAAAGCAAGAATTAAATAGAGACATATCACTGTAGTAGATGTGAACCTGCCGTCCTATTTAACACCACAGAAACACAGTGATATCTATCTCTGATACAGATCATGTAGTAGATGTGACCTGCTTCCTATGTAACACCACATATAACACAGTGATATCAATCACTGAGTACAGATCATTAGTAGAATGTGTTCCTGGCAGTCTATGGTAACACCACAGATACCACAGTGATATCTCTGGTAACAGATCATGTAATAGATGTGAGCTGGCATCCTAGTAACACCACAAGATAACACGTGATATCTCTCTGCATTACAGATATGTAGTAGATGTGGTCCTGCAGTCCTTGTAACACCACAGATACACATGATATCCACTGATAGCAGATCCTGTAGTAGATGTGTCCTGCATCCTATGTAACACCACCGATAACCAGTGATATCTCGGAGTATCAGATCATGTAGTAGATGTGTCCCTGCAGTGCCTATGTAACACCACAGATAACACAGTGATATCTCTGAGTACAATCATGTAGTAATGTGTCCTGCATTCCTAATTTAACACCACAATAACACAGTGATATCTCTGAGTAACAGATCAAGTACGTAGATTGTCCTGCAGTCCTATGTAACACACAGATCACACAGTGATATCTCTCTGAGTAACAGATCATGAGTAGATGTTCCTGCATTCCTATGTAACACCACAGATAACACCAGGGATAACTCTCTGAGTACAGCTCATTAGTAGATGTGTCCTGCAGTCCCTATTCACACCACAGATAACACAGTGATATCTCTGAGTACAGATCATGCTAATGTAGTGTGTCCTGCAGTCCTATGTAACACCACAGATAACACAATAATAGCAGACATATTACGTACCTCGCTGGCGCCTCTCTAGGTCATCGTTGTGTTGTGACCTCATGCAGGAGCCTGACATCAGGGTCTAGAGCAGGACCAGTCCTTCAGGTAACATCTTGAGGTGTCTTGATGGTGTCTAATGTTGGATTTGTGCCCCTTCCCTGTATTTATATAGTTATATTCTCTCCTCGGAGACTCCGGGCACGTTCCGGAGGGCACTTGCTAATTACCCTGCACCTGTGACACCAGAGAACATACGTTGACCCTCATTATGAGGTTAATGGTGACTGTGTGTTGGCGCGACTACAGGGATTTATCACTGACACAACAGCAATTATAAGTTACATGCAGTATCTTAGTTATTCCACCATAAACTGCTAAAATAATGCCATAGCTCAAAATATTCCAAAAAAACCCATACCATACACAATGCTACCACTGGGTGCTCATATAATGAGGAGTATTGAAGTAACAACCCCATGAGGTGGCCACACGTCACTATGTCAGGTCTTCTCAATGTAACTACATATGTTCTGTGAGAACATTCATGAACTAACACCAACATTAATACCAATAATCCTACCAGAAAGCTCTGGGACAGTGGTGGCACAGCATAATATATGTCAGGAAGCTTCTGGGTAACAATACATCATCTGTACCTGGACGGAGTGTGACACAACCGCTGACCTACCAAGACGTGAGTGTCCCTGTCCAGGGACAGCCCAGACAGGAAGCGCTGAAACCTAGTAAAATGTAGTGGAAGTGTAGCATGACATCGGGCATAAAGAGTTGGGAGTGGTAGTACACAGTGAGAATGTGATAGCAGCCACGTAAACACTGGAGCGCGTGGTCCATCAGCTGGAGCCATAGGATACAGAAGGGTCTTCTCCCATGGTGGGGGTGTATAGTCACCCATTGTTGTTGGAGATGAAGAATTCCTGAGGACAAGGTTCCCAAGATGGATCAACATCTCAAATCAGGGTGTCCTGGGTCCAGGTGCAATTAACAGCTGGGGGATCGAGAGCGAGAGTGATGGTTAGATAATTTACAAGATCAATTGACTATATTGAGATTGTCTCGGAACTCTCCTTCCTGGGCCCATTGTGATACATGTCTCGTGAATAATGTTTTATATATTCTGTATTGTAGTTTATTTATTTCTGAAATTTATTAATGTTGGTTTAGAGGGCAAATTTGTGGCCGCAATGTACGTTCTCCCATAGACGGCAATAGCGGCACGTCCGGGATTCCCGGTGCCACAAATGTGTGGCACGGGCCGCACCCGCAAAAAGATAGAGGCATGCCGCTTTCTCCCTATGGAGGGAGGAGGGGTCACCTCTCCTCACCTCCACAACACGGCGGTATGCTCGCACGCAGGCCTACCGCGTGTGAATGGACCCTGAAATTGTTTTGGTATAATAATACAGCCATCGGCTTCATATCAACCAACTATGGTGTGTCTCCATCATTGGTAGAGCGGGATTGTTGCGTATAATTGAATGATTGTATGGGTATAGTGACAAGGGTTTATTTGGATAAAAGGTCTTAACATCACACAAAAGATGGTGCCAGGAAAATAAGAAATAGAATGAAAATTAGAGGATATACACTTGAGAAAGGGTTCTTTTTCCTCGAAACGCATTTTGATGTTAAGGACTTTTTATCCAATAACACCCTGTCCTCATAGTCTATACGCCCCTTGGCACTTCAAGAAAGGTTTCGTGAATTTTTGACATTCTTGACATGATGATGTCAAGATTGAAGAACATGGCATGGACCTCAAAGATTGCAAGGTCATGATATGATAATGAAGCAAACATGTCTGGTAGATAAAGGTGTGTGGACTAAAATTCACCATTCATATCCAAATGACTCATTCTTTTTTAATCTTGTGAGGTACCTGCTGATTCAATGTTGGCCATGGAATGAAGACCTGTTTTGGAAGCGTTAACAGAGGTTTTTGTTTAGCAACAGCCTTGAGCGATGAACTTTTGCTTCTGAAGTCGGAAGGTCTTTGCCGTAACTAGTGACTTCCACTGGAAGTTCTAGATTCCCCAATGTTTCTTTTCCAATTTGTGCCCGAAACTACAAACAAAGTATTCATGAGGCTCTTGAAAGTTATCCTCGCCCATAAGACTTGCGCAGATGATTCCCTTCGAAGCTGAAGGCTTTATAACTATTTTTTTTTTCTTTTAGGGCAGCTGCCACATTAAGTTCTCACTGAAGAATGAGACTCCTTTTGTGAACGAGTACGTACACAAAGAAATCACTTCAAGTCGATGTCTATTTTAGAAGATGGAACACTATAATTCGGAAATTGTTTGCGATTCGCAATTTTAAAATTTTGTCAAGTAGTGGTAGGTATAACTTAGTGTAATATCAATACTAGGAAGGCAATAGGATGTTTTGAGAGAATCTGGGGGGCGCTAGCTGGACTCACCAGGCTTGCCATCTCTGTGTCATTACTCTTCCCTGAAGCCAGATTCTGCACATGTGCAGAACACAGGCCAGTGCTGCGCAATCTCGGCTCCCGCCTAGCCGGAGCTAACACTGGCTTCCTCCTACTGGAGGCCTCTATGTGATGATGCCTACTGGAGGCCTCTATGTGCTGATGTCCTACTGGAGGCCTCTATGTTGATGTGTCCTACTGAGGCCTCTATTGTGAATGGTGTCCTATAGGGGCCCTCTATGTGTGATGTCCTACTCGAGGCCCATATGTTATGATTTGTACCAATGCTGACGCTGGGTTTATAAGGTTATGTGCAGTGAGATACCTCAGGAGAGCATCTCTAACAAATCCCTCAAATATTTTCCCCACCACAGAAGTTGAGACTCACAGGTTCTGTGTTTTCCAGGATGCTTGTGATCCGTTGTTGTATATTGGTACCTACATTTGCTATGGCGCCATCCTGTGACATAACCAGTCCTCAGGGACTCTTCAATATTAAAAATAACGTCTGTCTACACGGTACATAGTTTCATGCAGAACCCGAGGGTGTATGCCGTCCTGGCCTGTATTTATCCTACTATCTTCTGGTTGTGAGCAGCGCCGTTTCTGGGTTAAGTGTTGACATTCGCAAGAGAATTTAACTTTATCCTCATTACTCTACTGACATTTCAGTAGATTGGCCCTTTCTCATCTCCTACCATGACCCCTATGTTTTATTTCCTAAAGGGCCAACACACTCTCAATTATATCTTTGTCTATATGTCTCTATTTTGTGCCTTATCTGCTTTTACAGGATTTATTTTTCTCTCTATAATCCTGTCTGATGTCCTACAGGATGCCTCTATGTGATTATTGCCTACTGGGGGCCTCTATGTGATGATGTCCAACTGGGGGCCTCTATGTGATGATGTCCTAACTGAAGGCCTCTATGTAATGATTTCCTTATTTGAGGCCCTAGGTGATGATCTCCTACTGGAGGCTCTCTATGTGATTATGTCCAACTGGAGGCCTCTATGTGATGATTTTACTACTGGGGGCCTCAATGTAATGATGTCCTACTGGGGCCTCTAGTGATGATGCCTCTACCCGGAGGCCTCTATGTTATGAGTCCTTTTGGGGCCTCTATGTGAGGATGTATACTGGAAGGTCTCTATGTGGGATGAGTCCTATTTGGGGCCTCTATGTGATGATGTTTACTGGTAAGGTCCTATGTGAGATGTCCTATTCCTACTGGAGACTTCTATGTGATGATGTTATACTGGAGGCCTCTATGTGATGATGTCCTACTGGAGGCCTCTATGTGATCATGTCCTATTTGGGGCCTCTATGTGCTGATGTCCTATTGGAGGCCTCTATGTGATGATGTACTACTGGGGGCCTCTATGTGATGATGTCCTACTGGGGGCCTCTATGTGATGATGTCCTACTGGGGCCTCTATGTGATGATGTCCTACTGGGGGCCTCTATGTGATGATGTCCTACTGGGGGCCTCTATGTGATGATGTCCTACTGGGGGCCTTTATGTGATGAATGTCCCCACACTACTGGGGCCTCTATGTGATGGGGTCTATCTGCTGGGCCTCTATGTGATGATGTCCTACTGGGGGCCTCTATGTGATGATGTTTTACTGGAGGACTCTTTGTGATGATGTCCTACCGGAGGCCTCTATGTGATGATGTTCTACTGGAAACCTCTATGTGATCATGTCCCATTTGGGGCCTCTATGCGATCATGTCCTGCTGGAGGCCTCTATGTGATGATGTACTACTGGAGGCCTCTATGTGATGATGTCCTCTTGGAGGACTCTTTGTGATGATGTCCTACCGGAGGCCTCTATGTGATGAATTGTCCTAACTGGGAGCTCTATGTGATGATGTCCTCTGGGTCCTCTATGTGATAGTCCTAACTGGGGGTCTCTATGTGATGATGTCCTACGGGAGGCCTCTATTTGCTGATTCCTACTGGGGAAGCTCTATGTGATGATGTCCTACTGAGGCCTCTATGTGATATGTCCTATGGAGCCTCTATGTGATGATGTCCTACTGGGGGTCTCTATGTGAAGATGTCCTACTGGGGGCATCTATGTGATTGTGTCCTACTGGAGGCCTCTATGTGATGATGTCCTACTAGAGGCCTCTATGTGATGATGTCCTACTGGAGGCCTCTATGTGATGAAGTCCTACTGGGGGGCCGCTATGTGATGAAGTCCTACTGGAGGCCTCTATGTGATGATGTTCTACTGGAGACCTCTATGTGATCATTTCCTATTTGGGGCCTCTATGTGATGATGTCCTACTGGAGGTCTTAATGTGATGATGTACTACTGGGGGCCTCTATGTGATGATGTCCTACTACCAGGTGCCTCTATGTGATGATGTCCTACTGGAGGCCTCTATGTGATGATGTCCTACTGGAGGACTCTTTGTGATGATGTCCTACCGGAGGCCTCTATGTGATGATGTCCTACTGGGGGGCCCTCTATGTGTGATTTCTAACTGGAAAAAGGGGGCCTCTATGTGATGATGTCGCTACTGGCGGCCGCTATGTGATGATGTCCTACTGGGGATCTCTAGTGAGATGTCCTTCTACCTGGAGGCCTCTATGTGAATATGTCTACTGGATGCCTCTATGTGATGATGTCCTACTATGTCCCTACTGGAGCCTCTATGTGATGAATGTCCTACTGGGGGCTCTATGTGATTATGTCCTACTGGGGGCATCTATGTGATGATGTCCTACTGGGGGCCTTTATGTGATGATGTCCTACTGGGGGCTTTTATGTGATGATGTCCTACTGGAGGCCTCTATGTGATGAAGTCCTACTGGGGGCCTCTATGTGATGATGTCCTACTGGAGGCCTCTATGTGATGGTGTCCTACTGGGGGCTTCTATGTGATGATGTCCTACTGGGGGCTTCATGTGATGAAGTCCTACTGGTGGACCGATATGATGGTGAAACAAGGAAGAAACTGAGAAATGGATGAACACGCACTGTCACACCATAAAAGAAAACAGGAAAGATCTACCTGTTCTAAAACACTTCTGCAGCTGTGACCACAAGATTGAAAATTTGAAAGTCCTTGCATTAACCCCTTAAGTTATGTCGTTTGGCTTAAGCCATAATTGCACAGGCTCAGAAGCAGTTCCTGTGTGTCCGAGCATGAGCCCGGCTTATGTGGAAAGACAAGCCATCTGAACTTACAGACGGTTTGCGATAGTCTCGATCCCGGTTGTTTTAAAACGAACCCTTTAAGGTGCCGCTCACACAGACTGCTCCCCATACCTCACCTCACACCACTAATTCCTTATACATCTGCCTCATCACAGAACTGCTCCCCATGCTACCTTCACATAGACTGCTCCCCATGCCACTATCTCAAATACTGCTCCCTATGCCACCTATCTCTACGACTGTCCTCATACTCCTTATCACACAGACTACTCACCATGCTCCTATCACACAAACTGCTCCCTTGCTACCTATCACACAAACTCTGCTGCCTATGCTACCTATCACTCGACTGCTCCCTATGCTGTCTTATCACCTCTGACTTCTCCCATGCTCTTATCACACATACTACTCCCCATTGGCTACCTATCACACAGACTGCTCTCTATGCTTAACTATCACACATACACAGCTTCCTATGATACTCTCACGGCACATCCCACTGCTACCCCATGCTACCTATGACGCCATTCTCTCTTGCTACTTATCACACAGACTGCTCCCTATGCCACTTATCACACAGACTGCTCCCTATGCTACTTATCACACAGACTGCTCCCTATGCTACTATCACACAGACTGCTCCCCATGCTACTTATCACACAGACTGCTCCCTATGCTACTTATGCACCCTGACTGCTCCCCATGCTTCTAACGAACAACTGCTTCCTCTCTACTTATCACAGAGACTGCTTCCCATTCTACTTATCACACTGTACTGCTCCTCATGCTACTTTCACAACTACTGCTCCTCATGCTACTTATCACACGACTGCTCCTCCATGCTACTTTCACACGCTGCTCCCCATGCTTACTTATCAAACTGACTGCTGCTCCTCAATGCTTCTTATCACACGACTGCTTCCTATGCCACTTATCATCACGACTGCTCCTCATGCTGCTTATCACACAGACCTGCTCCTATGATTCTTTCACACACTGACTGCTCCTCATGTACTTTCACACTGCCTGCGACTGCTCCTCATGCTACTTATCACCCAAGACTGCTCCTCATGCCTTTTTTTTTCTTATCACACAGGCCTGCTCCCTATGCCACTTATCACACAGACTGCTCATCATGCTACTTATCACACGCAGACGCTCCCTAATGCCACTTGATCACACAACACAGACTGCTCCCCCCCATGCAACTTATACACAGACTGCTCCCCATGCAACTTACACACAGACTGCCCCCCATGCTACGTATCACACAGACTTCTCAATCATGCATTCTCCCACAGACTGCCCTATGCCACTTTCACACGACTGCCCCCATGCAACTTATCACACAGAACTGCTCCCCATGCAACTTATCACCACAAACTGCTGCTCCCTAATTCTACTTATCACACAGTTGCTCCCCAGGCTACTTAGCACACCAGACGCTCCCCCTATGCAACTATCACACAGACTGCTCCCGAGCTACTTATCACACAGATGCTGCCTCCCTATGCTACTATACACAGACTGCTTTCCCTATGCTACTTTCACACAGTATTGCTCCCCATGCTAACTTCTCACACAGACTGCTCCCTATGCTACTTATCACCCAGACTGCTCTCCTATGCTACTTATCACCCGACTGCTCCTCCCCATGCAACTTATCACACAGTCTGCTCCCTAAAAAAAAAAAAAAAAAAAAAAAAAAAAAAAAATGCTACTTCTTCACACAGATTTGCTCACATGCTACTTATCACACCGACTGCTCCCAATGCCAACTTATCCCAAGACCTTGGCTCCCTAGGCTACTTATCACACATACTGCGCTGCTCCTCCCTATGCTTACTTATCACACAGACTCTGACGCTCCCTATGCTACTTATCAACATATTGCCCCCATGCTACTTATCACACAGACCTGCTCCTATGGCTATTATCACACGATTGCTCAATCTACTTATCACACAGACTGCTCGCCCCATGCAACTTATTCACACCGACGCCTCCCTATGCTACTTATCACACAGACTGCTCCCTTATGCTACTATATCACACAGACGGCTCCCTAGCTCTTATCACACAGATTGCGCCTCCCCATGCTAACTTATCACACAGACTGCTTCCCGACTGCTCCCTATGCTACTTATCACACAGATTGCTCCCCATGCTACTTATCACACAGACTGCTCCCTATGCTACTTATCACACAGACTGCTCCCTATGCTACTTATCACACAGATTGCTCCCCATGCTACTTATCACACAGACTGATCACAGGACTGTGTGATGGACCAGGAGCAGGTCCTTTTCAGAACCTTTGTCTTTGCTACTTTGCATCCCTGCAGTAAGAAAGTCATGTGTTACCTGGGAGCCTGTGCCCTCTGATAAATCATAAATGTTAAAATGTTTTTATATAAAATAATGAAACCATCATATAAATCCCGCAGATTAACTATCGCCGTCGACTTTGCCATTGCTATACACAAAACTAATTACAGAGATAATATTGTGATGTAGACGCCTTCTCCCCCGGGAGCCGGTCACCGGAGACGTCTAATGAGTCATTAGGTGCCCATCATACCCTCCACCTGAGAGGCAGAAACCTCTGGGGTCACCTCATCCCTGTATATAAATATCCGGAGCGCAGGGAGAGGGGCTGCGGAGAGGCATGGACGCTGCGGGCCCTAGCACTGTGTCTATACAGGTAAGTGGCCCATCCTGCCTCGGATAAGTATATAGATAAGTAGTTTGTATTTGTATGGATACAAAGATAATGGTATATCCACACTTTATAGCTTATGAGATCAAATAGATATAGTTCGCTCTGCGATAGATAGTCGATCGATCGATGATCTCGATGGATCGATAGACTGAGATAGATGATCGTCTGAATAGCTCGCATAGCTATCTGACTAGACATGACTCGAATAGATCTCTAAGTAGATCGCTATGCGCTCGATAGCTCGCTCGCTCGATAGGCGCTCGCTCGCTCTGCGCTCGCTCCTAGCTCTGCGCTCGCTAGCTCGCTCGCTAGCTCGCGTCGCTCGCTCGATCGCTCGCTCTAGCTCGCTCTCCTCGCTCGCTCTGACGCTCGCTCGCTCTGCGATCCGCTCTGCTCTGACGCTCGCTCGCTCTGCGATCGCTCGCTCGCTCGCTCCGCTCGCTCCTCGCTCGTCGCTCGCTCTGCGCTCGCTCGCTCTGCCTCGCTCGCTCTGGCGCTCTCTCGCTCGCTCGTCGCATCACTCCTCGCTAGCATCGCTAGCTCGCTCAGAGCGCTCGATTCGCTCGCTGCTCTGCCGCCTCTCGCTTCGCTTCTGCGCTCGCTCCTCTGCGCTCGCTCGCTCGCTAGCTCCGCTTCCGGCCGCTCCTCGCTCGCCGTCGCTCGATCGCTCGCTCTGGTTGCTCGCTCGCTCGCCGTCGCTCGCTCGCTATGCGCTCCGCTCTCTCGCTCTGCCTCGCTCGCCTCTCTCTTGCCGCTCTCGCACTCCTTCGCTCTGCGCTCGCTCGCTCCTCGCTCGCTCGCTCTGCGCTCGCTCCGCTCGCTCTGCCTCGCTCGGCCTCGCTTCGTCGCCTAGGCTCGCTCGCTCGCCCTCTCCTCGCTCCGCTCTGCTGCTCGCTCGCCTCGCTCGCCTCTGAGATCAGCCTTCTATAGCATATGTAGGTGTACGATGACGTCGATATGACAGATAGATGAGTTATAAATAGATAGACTTAGGAGATAGATATGAGATAAGATAGATCGTCCGCCCTAGGAGATAGATATGCCTATAGCTAGATACCGCTAGAATCGATTATAGCGATATCTCGGCTCACGCAACGATCATCTGGGCGCTCCGCCTCGCTCGCTCGCTCGTGCTCGCTGCTCGCTCTGCGATGCTCGCTCGCGCCCCAACTCGCCATCCTCGCTACTGCGCCACGTCGCTCGCCCGTACAAGCTTATACGCCGCCTTGAGTCCGATAGATATCATAGAGCTGTAGTTATGGTCCCCCTTACTCTCTGCTCTTCGCACCTCGCTTAAGGATAGATCTAGTCTCCTTTCTCTGATTTACGATATCCACCCGTACTCAGTTGTACTCGTTTTTTGCTCGATCTCCCTGCTGCTAGCTCTGCTTCCTGGCCCTCGTCTCCCCTGCTCTCCTCGCGTGCCTCTCTTATTCCTCCTGTTAGCTAGTCTCGCTCTAGCTGCTTCCGACTGTCCTCCATTTCCTGATCCCAGATCCGATCTACTCTTGCGCCTCTGCTAGCTCTGCTCTCGCTCCCTTCTATGGATCACCTCCCACCCTCCGCTCTCGCTAGCCGCTCCCTGCTCCCCCACGATCGCTACGAGGGTCACTCTCCGCTTCATCTCTCCGCGCTTTGTCTCGATAATAGGCGATCCGCTCGCTCGCCGCTCTTTCTTGAGCTAGCTCGAGCCTGTGAAAGCCGATATAGATATACTCTTATGACATAGATCGACTCGATTCGATCTGCAGATTCGCTAGCCTCGAGTTATGAGATGCATCGATCGCTCATTTCTTCTTCGCACTGTTTGGTCAGCGCTCGTGCTCGATCCGTCCGGTTCCATATCTATTCGGCCTTTGCCTCCCCCGACGGAATCGGGTACCCTGGAGACAGCACCCCTACTGTTCTCCAGCTTCCGATTCCGCATTCGCCGGTCTCCTCCGTGACTCTTGCCCTCTATTGATCTCCCTGCCTCTTCCTTACATACGGACTATGCTTACGTGCTAGGCTTTTCCGTGATGGTGATTCTTTCTCTCATTATAGTACTCATATGTGTCGGTCCTATGATTTTACACGATTGGGGTAACTTACCCTCTCCCTTGCCACTCAACATCTGAGGGGGTTCACGTATCGACAACCGTTTACATGGGCTGACGCAATAGATTCTGTCATACAGAAGCTACTCGCAATTCGCGTCGGCTCCGACACCTTTACCGGCCTTTGTTCGGGCACACTACTCTCCTCCTCCTCTCTTATCCCTTCTCGAACACCAAATACGCGTTTTGTTCTGCACGCTACCTTGTATGATAGTTCTGCGGTGTACGTCCTATCCTCACAATTACGCTCTCTCTTGCTTCTTCCTCGTCCTTTCGACGTTTTTTTTTCCTGTCATCTCTTCTCTCCATATTAACGCCTTCGTTCCTTACTGCTTACCGTGGCCTATATGTTCTAGGTCCCACAGTCCTTCTTGCTTATGTAGCACGACCCTTCCTTCACTCTGTTATTACCTGATCGTTATGAGATAGATCCCTGGTTTCCCCGAAAAGAACAGTGTCTTATCTTATTTTTGCTCCTACTAAGGCAACTGGTCTTATTTTCAGGGGCTATGTCCTGCACTCGTGTGCCCCATACACGAATTTCCCCGGTCACAATTAATCGTGGACGTTAGAAAAAAATAAAAAAGATCAACGCACTGCCTTTCGCTAACCTCCTCTAAGGCTACTGGGGCAGGGAGCAGCCACGCCGTGTAACCTCAGCTCCGGCTACTAAACACCCCAGTAGCCTCTGTAGAAAATTTGCATATTACTCTGATTAAAAATAGATGGAGTAAAGCATTAGCCCTAAAAAAGGGCTATCCTTACATATGTTAGATGCACCTACCACCGGATCTACCTTAATAGGTAGATACTTAGTGGTAGGTTTCCTTTAAAATTTTACCAAGTGCTCCAATCGGCCTTTTGTGTTTTCTAGAGGCTATAACCAATATCACCAGCAGGAGGCAGCGTCACACAATGAAACTGATTGCTGCTGCTATACAGCGCTCCATAAGAAGGAGCATAGCACAATGGAGGAAGGAGACAGGGCGGGAGCTGTATGTGGTGCGGGACCATGAGAATTGCAATGCAGAACTATTTGTGGGATGGAGGGGCCCCGAGGATCTGTAATCTATGTGCTGTGTCTGTGGTGTGGCTACAGCCCATTGGACACAGCAGAGCCCTGTGTAGCGTGCACAGCAGTGTGAGGATGTCACCTTCAGTGGTGATTTCCAAAGATTTCTATGGAAAGGACAACATCTTCTTCTTCTTCTTCCCATAGTTTCTCTCTTGATATTTAACAACTTTTCGTTTTTTGTACAGTTAAAGGGGTTCTCCAGCCACATAAACAGTTGTTTCATCTACTTTCATTATCATTGTGGCCATGGGGTTGTGAATTCGGAACTTGTCTACTTTGACCCCTATATTTGCTCCCTATCATGTGACTAGAGCTGAGGACTTCTCACCAGCTCCACCAACACTTAACATTGATTAATAGGTGTCCCCTCCACCAACACTGGAACACTTTTTGATAATTTCAGCATCAGATATCGATATTTTTCCCAAATGGGTGGGAAAAAGCCTGAACCGCCTACCTGACACTTGAAACCTAGTTAGCATATTGGGTGCCACAACCAGTGAAATTGATTTTTTGGGAACACTGGGGTCTAGAGAAAAAAATTCCAGTTCCTCCGGAATCAGTGGACCTGGTAGAAAATGCAAAGAGTCCGAGCTATTTTAAGGGAAGAAACTTTCTCTAGTCATAGACCTGGGGAGGCCTTCTTTCCGTCTTGGAATAAACCTGGAAATCAGAGCCCCATAATAACTACTATAGGAGCGGCACATTAGTAAGTTTTATCTGGTATCTCCAGCACTTCGAAACACCTTTTGGACATTCCCTTTAACTCAACTCCCATATTTACAGAAGAAACACACGTTCCAAATTTCAGTTGTTCATTAAGATCTGAATGTAAATCTTATGGAGATCCCTCCACCATAATGGACTCAAGTTTTGGAAGGACTGAGCCTGTGTCAGACTAAAGTTCTTTGGGCCCACCAAATAAATGTATACAAACTGTGTGCTATGCCAAGCTCTGTGCCTGAGGACCCCCTTCTATCACGGATGTATCTGATACCCCAGCAAGCAATGGATTAGGGGCATAGATTTTAGGTTACACGGCCGCCATCTTTAAAGCCGCCGTATTGGATCAAAGGTTTTTCCTAATGTGAATGTGGTAATTTTCTCAGAAACCGATTGCCACTGTCAGATTTGTAGATCTCTTGTGGTTCAGCACAAAGACTCTCCACCTTATAGAAGCAGATGGCACTGATTTTACAATACTGTCGATCACATTGGTGGGCGATACTACTAACCTAGGTTATAGGCATGTGGGTTGTCTCCAATGAAGGCACCCCTCTGCTTAGAAACTTCCAAATGTAGCTGCTGGATTTTGGGGATCCAGTATTGGGTTACAGCCTTGGCCCCGTGGAAGATCCTCTGGTATCCTGGTGGGAAAACCTTATGTTGGTCAGAACCTCCTTCAAGATTGCTGGGTTCACTGTTGAGTACCAAATTCTGAAAATCTGGATGGAGAATGTGATGACATAGAATCCAAGAGATATCAGATGGTTCCATTTCTGAATCAGTCAGTGGAACACCCGAGGACTTGAGGGACCTAGACCAGAACTATTGTAAGATGCTGGAGGTGAGGAGATGTGACCTCCCCAGATAAGGTGGAGATTTCCAACAAGAGGATTATGGGCAACCTGGAGAGTAGAGGATATAGAATGAAGAATAGAGACACCAGAAGACCACTGCGGAATGAAGATATATAAAGGCCCACATTTAATATTGAGTCGCCTGTACTATCGCGCAGAGAGCACCCAATTCATGAAGACCGGCGCACCCTGCAGGCACCCAAAGTCTGAGTGCACCCCAATTATGTCAGATTTCCTACATAAATGTGGTTAACGGTGCGAATGAGCACCGGAACGCCCCTTTGTGTCACGTTATTGTGGCGGCATCTGAATATTATAGCCATGACACAATGATGGCGCAAACACTTCATAAATACATGTGCAACCAGATTGCATGTATTTGTGTGCAGTCTACTCCAGAATACTGGCACAGACTACTTAGTAGATGTGGGCCACATTGACTACTAAAAATTTAATGGAAACCTGTCATCCGCAATTGCCCTAATAAACCACCACCAGTATATTGCCAAGCAGTGCAACATTTTTCTAGTTCTAGTTTTGAACTCCGACGCACTTTAGTACAGCAGCACCACCTGGTGGACATCGGGCGCACTGCCTTAGTGAATCGCCGGAAGACCCGAATCAGCGTTGGAGAACCCGCCACTGGATCGCGAATGGACCGGGTAAGTAAATCTGTCCCATTGTCTTAATGAGGACCAAGATCCAGGTTAGAGCAGTTAAGATGCAGAGATATGGAATTCCAGATACAAGTACAGATGGTCCCCTACTTAAGAACACCCAACTTACAGACGACTCTCTAGATAGGCTCTAGATGTCTTGATGTGGATGAGCCTGTAATAACTCGAGGTTTTGGGCTTATGAGTCACATTATTCATGGGGTCTGATGTCACATCTATTTAGGGGTCTAGTCTAGGATTGAATGAAGAACTGGAAAAATAGATCTAGATATAAGTTTTTATTGTCTTATATGGTGGAATCTCCACAGTTTTTATCTACTTTAATGATGAGCACATATCAGATATCTACCAGATCTGGTGTCCTATAGTTACATATCAATCAATACATACACCAGTAAAATACAATGTAACCTACAGATAATCAAGGATCATCATGGGAACAGGCAAATATCTTCATTACTCCGTGAGCCCCATCCTCTTTCTGATGGTCTTCTTGATCTCCTCAGTCCTGAGGCAGTAGATGATGGGGTTGGCTATATGTGGTAAATACGAGTAGATGCAGAGAATCAGTAAATTGATATCAGATTGTAGGATAAGTTTCGCGTAGTTGGAGATGTAGACAAATATTCGAGGGATGTAGTAGAGGCTAATGACCACTAAATGTGTGGAGCACGTGTACAAGACCTTCTGCCAGCTACTGGAGAACCCAGAGAGATGCATCGTTATAATGATGATGATGTAGGACAGCAGAATGATAGCTAGTGGGGTCAGCAGGATCCATAGGGCAATGATCAACAAAATCTCTCGAGTCTTAGTGACTTCTCCACTTGCTAAACGCAGAAGAGCCGAGGTGGTGCAGAAGCAGCTGAAGACTTTGGCTTGTACAGGGTATAAAAGTTGTGCCATCAAGATAAGCATGGGAAAGACAGAGGCCATTGCTAAGAGCCAACAGATGCTACAGCTGATGGTGGTGACCCTAGGAGTGACTATTGAGGAGTATCTCAGAGGTTCACAGATGGCCACATAACGATCACAAGCCATGACCATCAAAATCAGAGAATCCAGGCTTCCAAAACAATGGACCAAAAACATCTGCACAAAGCACTCCAAGAAAGACATCCTTCCAGCGCTGAACCAATACTTGGCAATGATCTTTGGCAAAGTGATGTTATCAAAGAGCAGGTCGGACAGGGCCAGGTTGGCAATGAAGATGTACATGGGTTGGTGTAGGTGGTGGCTTACTAATATCAGAAGGATGACGGTGCCGTTGGCCACCACAGTTATGATATAGGTGGTAAACATGACGAAAGAGAGCACAAGGTTGTATTTCTCCGGGACTTCCGAAAACCCAATGAGTTCAAAGGAAACTTTTTGAGAAAAATTGGCCATTTTGAAAATCCTAAAAAAAAAAGTAAGATAAGTGAGAAACAGAAGAAGATAATGCAAGTCTATAAATTGGTAAAGGGCTCAGTTAACACTTGAGTTTGGCAGGTTCTGTTCCTCCTTCCATCATATCCAGCAGACAGTGGGGCACATTTACTAAGGGTCCAGCAGTTGCGTTTCCGTCGGGTTTAGTGAATAGAGATGAGCGAACATGCTCGTCCGAGCTTGATGCTCGGTCGAGCATTAGGGTACTCGAAACTGCTCGTTACTCGGACGAATACTTCGCCCGCTCGAGAAAATGGCAGCTCCCGCCGTTTTGCTTTTTTGGCGGCCAGAAACAGAGCCAATCACAAGCCAGGAGACTCTGCACTCCACCCAGCATGACGTGGTACCCTTACACGTCGATAGCAGTGGTTGGCTGGCCAGATCAGGTGACCCTGGGATAGACTAGCCGCTGGCCGCGCTGCTCGGATCATTCTGTCTCTGGATGCCGCTAGGGAGAGAGCTGCTGCTGCTCAGGGAAAGCGTTAGGGTGTTCTATTAGCTTACTGTTAGGCAGGAGTGATTCTCAAAGAACCCAACAGCCCTTCTTAGGGCTACAATAACGTTCTACTTTTTTTATTTTAATTTGCATATTTTACCATTTTGTGAGGAATTAGCAGGGGGACTTGCTACCGTTGTGTTTAGCTCTTAGTGGCACACATATCCATAGCAAAGACCGAAGTGGGAAAATTCAGTAGGGGTTGGATCTCTTCAGGACTAACTTCAGTGTCATCTCATCTGGCATAGTATGTGCCTTCCTTTGATACTTGCTAGAAAATAGCCATAGGAGATACAACAGCTTCTTGAAGCCTACAGTAGCGTTCTATATATTTGATTTCTGGTTGATCTGCGGGTGGCTGTAGTTCTGCAGTGCATGTACTTGCCAATTCTGAGCAATTTGTAGTGAGACTTGCGACCCTGTGTTCTGCGCTTAGTGGCGCACATATCCATAGCAAAGGCTGAGTGGCAAATTCAGTAGGGTTGGATTTCTATTAGGCATAACTCAGTGTCATCCATCTGGTCATAGTACTGTGCTTCCTTTGATACTTGGCTAAAAATAGCCATAGGAGAATACAAACAGCTTCTTGAAGCCTACAGTAGCGTTCTATATATTTGATTTCTGGTTGATCTGCTGGTGGCTGGAGTTTCTTGCAGTGCATTACTTGCCATTCTGACATTTTGTAGTGGGACTTGCGACCGCTGTGTTCTGTGCTTAGTGGCGCACATATCCATAGCAAAGGCCGAAGTGGCAAAATTCAGTAGGGTTGGATTTCTATTAGGCAATACTCAGTGTCATCTCATCCGGCATATGTACTGTGCTTCCTTTGATACTTGGCTAGAAAATAGCCATAGGAGAATACAAATAGCTTCTTGAAGCCTACAGTAGCGTTCTATATATTTGATTTCTGGTTGATCTGCTGTGGTGCTGTAGTTTCTGCAGTGCTGTACTTGCCAATTCTGAGCAATTTGTAGTGGGACTTGCGCCGCTGTGTTCTGCGCTTAGTGGCGCACATATCACTAGCAAAGGCCGAAGTGGCAAAATTCAGTAGGGGTTGATTCTATTAGGCAATAACTCAGTGTCATCTCATCTGGCATAGTACTGTGCTTCCTTTGATACTGTCTAAAATAGCCATAGAGAATACAAACACTTCTTGAAGCCTACAGTAGCGTTCTATATATTTGATTTCTGGTTGATCTGCTGGTGGCTGTAGTTTCTGCAGTGCATGTACTTGCCAATTCTGAGCAATTTGTAGTGGGGATCTGTCCGACGCGTGTGTTCTGCGTTAGTGCCGAAAATATCCATAGCAAAGCCGAAGTGGCAAATTCGTAGGGTTGGATTTCTATTAGGCATAACTCAGTGTCATCTCATCTGGCATAGTACTGTGCTTCCTTTGATACTTGGCTAAGAAATAGCCATAGGAGAATCAAAACAGCTTCTGAAGCCTACAGTAGCGTTCTATATATTGATTTCTGGTTGATCTGCTGGTGGCGTAGTTTCTGCAGTGCATGTTACTTGCCAATTCTGAGCAATTTGTAGTGGGACTTGCGACCGCTGTGTTCGGTGCTTAGTGGCGCACATATCCATAGCAAAGGCAAGTGGCAAAATTCAGTAGGGGTTGGATTTTCTATTAGGCAATAACTCAGTGTCATCTCATCCGGTAGTACTGTGTGCTTCCTTGATACTTGGCTAGAAAATAGCCATAGGAGAATACAAACAGCTTCTTGAAGCCTACAGTAGCGTTCTATATATTTGATTTCTGGTTGATCTGCTGGTGCTGTAGTTTTCTCTGCGTGCATGTACTTGCCAATTCTGAGCAATTTGTAGTGGGACGTGCGACCGCTGTGTTCTGCGCTATTGGCGCACATATCCATAGCAAAGGCCGAAGTGGCAAAATTCAGTAGGGGTTGGATTTCTATTAGTCATAACTCAGGTGTCATCTCATCTGGCATGTACTGTGCTTCCTTTGATACTTGGCTAGAGAAATGCCATAGGAGATACAAACAGCTTCTTGATCTTGAAGCCTACAGTAGCGTTCTAATATATTTGATTTCTGGTTGATCTGTGTGGTGGCTTTAGTTTCTGCAGTGCATTGTACTTGCCATTCTGGCATTTGTGTGGGACTTTGCGACCGCTGTGTTTCTGCGCTTAGTGGCGCACATATCCATAGCAAAGGCCGAAGTTGGCAAAATTCTAGGGGTTGGATTTCTATTAGGCAATACTCAGTGTCTCTCTCATCTGCATAGACTGTGCTTCTTTTATACTTGCTAAAAATAGCCATAGCAATAGGATAGCAATTGTTGGTTTTAAAAACCAAAAAAAAAAAAAACACAAAAAAAAAACAAAAACACAAAAAAACAAAAAAGTAAAAAAAAAAAAATAAAGTTATAACTCTCATTTTAAAATGTTTAACCCGAGGGCTAGGGTTAGAGGACGAGGCGGGGACGGGGTCCAACTACTGCAGGGGTCAGAGGCCGTGGTCTGGCGGGGTGAGACACCACATGCTGATAGGGAGCAGGGAAACGCCGCAGAGCTACACTCCCTAGGTTCATGTCTGAAGTTACTGGGACTCGTGGTAGAGCACTGTTGAGGCCAAACTGCGAACAGGTGATGTCGTGGATTGCGACAATGCTTCGGCAATTTGTCCACCACCAGTCAGTCTTCCACGCAGTCCACCCATGTCACCGAAATCGCCACTCCTCCAGCTCCTCACTCACTCCTCCCCCCCAGTCGCCCCCTCCAGAAAATTTGGCATTTGAACCGGCATACTCTGAGGAACTGTTTTCTGGACCCTTCCCACGTCACAAACCACTTGTCGGTTGCTGCTGAGCAATTTTCCGATGCCCAGGTTTTCCCACCGTCACAGTCTGTGGGTGATGATGACCTTCTTGACGTGTGGAATGTGTAAAGAGGTGTCCGACGATGAGGAGACACGGTTGTCAGACAGTGGGGAAGTTGTGTCAGGCGGGAAGTCGAGGGGGGAGCAGACTGAGGATCGAGGATATGAGGTGACAGACCCAAGCTGGGTTGAGAGGCCGGTGAACACAGTGTTCTGAGACGGAGGAGAGTCCTCGACCTGAACAGGTTGGAAGAGGCAGTGGTGGGGCCAGACGGAGAGGCAGGGCCAGACTGGTGCATCACACGCCATGTCAACTAGTGAACTCCCGTGGTGAGGGCTTCTGCGGAGGCTAGATCTTCAAGATGTGAGGTTCTTTAAGGAAACACCGGATGACCGACGGACTGTGGTGTGCAACACTTTGCCAAACCAGGCTCAGCAGGGTTCCACCACTACTAGCTTAACTACCACCAGTATGGCGAGGCATATGAATGCTAAGCACCCCACTCAGTGGCACAACCCCGTTCACCTCCGGCCGGCACACCACTGCTCCTTCCCCTGTGTCAGCTGCTAGTCAGCCCCCTGCCCAGGACCCTGCCACAAAACCCATCGTCCCTCCACGATCCTCCACACATCCACCAGCGTTCAGCTCTCCATACCCCAGACGCTGGAGCGGAAACGCAAAATATAGTGCAACCCACCCCACGCCCAACCCTAATGTGCACATCTCCAGATTGCTTTACGAGATGCTGCCCTATAGGCTAGTAGAGACCGAGGCCTTTCGCAACCTCATGCGGCGGCCGCCCCTCGGTATTCGGTCCCCAGCCGCCACTACTTTTCCCGATGTGCCGTCCCAGCCCTGCACCAGCCGTGTCAGACAACATCATCCGTGCCCGACCAACGCCGTTTCTTGACAAGGTCCACCTGACCACGGACACGTGACGATTGCTGCCGGGCAGGGCCACTTATATCGCTAACGGCACATTGGGTTAACTGGTGGAGGCTGGGACCGAGTCTGACCCTGGGGCTGCTCATATACTGCCGACGCCGAGGATTGCGGGGCATACCTCGTCCAGGTGTTTTTTCAGGCCTACTATGCCTCCCCCTCTCCCACCCTCCTCCACTCCTCCTCCGAACTACCATCCGTGGGCACGGCGCCATCAGTCGGTCAGCTCTAGACACAGCAGCAGTGCCGTCGCTAAGCGACAGCAGGCGATGCTCAAACTGCTAGCTAGGCGACAAAGGCCACCCGCCCAAAGCTATTACAGGGCATCACGGCACAGACTGATCTGTGGCTGGCACCGCTGAACCTCAAGCCGGAATGGTTGTGTGTGACAACGGCCGTAACCTGGTGGCGGCTCTGCAACGCGCAGACTGACACATGTGCCATGCCTGGCCCATGTGTTAAATCTGATAGTGCAGGTTTCCTCAGACATACCCCAATCTGTCTGATTTTCTCACGAAGGTGCGCCGCATCTGTGCGCATTTCAGGAAGTCCAGCACAGATGCTGCCACTCTCAGGGCAGCGCAGCGCCGCCTCCAACTGCCCGCTCACCGACTGTTGTGCGACGTGCCCACGAGGTGGAATTCAACACTGACCATGTTATCCAGAGTTTACCAGCAGCGCAGAGCGATTGTAGACTGCCAGATGTCAACTTCCACCAGAACTGGTAGTCAGGTCAGTCAGCTTCCTCAAGTCTACAATGAGGAGTGGACGTGGATGTCTGATATCTGTCAGGTGCTGAGTAACTTTGAGGAGTCAACACAGATGGTCAGTGGCGATGCCGCCATCATCAGCCTCACCATCCCGCTGCTTGGCCTGTTGAAAAACTCTCTGGTCAGCATGAAGTCGGAAGCTTTGCGCTCGTCACAAGAGACGGGGGAAGAAGATTCCCTTGTTGATAGCCAAAGCACCCTGAGGTCTGTTTCTCAGCGCATATCGGAGGAGGTGGAGGTGGAGGAGGATGAGGAGGAAGAGGAGGAGAATGTTGGCGAGACACAAGAGGGGACCATTGTTGAGTCCTTCACTGTTCAGCGTGTATGGGCAGAAGAAGAGGAGTTGGAGGAGTTGGAGGAGGAGGAAATGGACAGTCAGGCCAGTGAGGGGAGTGAATTCTTACGCGTTGGTACTCTGGCGCATATGGCAGATTTCATGCTAGGCTGCCTATCCCGTGACCCTCGCGTTCAAAGAATTTATTCCAGCACCGATTACTGGGTGTTCACTCTCCTGGACCCACGGTACAAGCAAAATCTTTCCACTCTCATCCCTGCAGAGGAAAGGAGTGTGAGAATGCATGAATACCAGCAGGCCCTGGTGCACAAGCTGAAACAGTATTTCCCTTCTGACAGCGCTAGCGGCAGAGTGCGTAGTTCTGCGGGACAAGTAGCGAGGGAGAGTAGGCGAGCAGGCAGCTTGTCCAGCACTGGCAAGGGTACGCTTTACAAGGCTTTTGCCAGCTTTATGTCACCCCAGCAAGACACTGTCACCTGTCCCCAGTCTCGGCAGAGTAGGGCTGATCTTTACAGAAAGATGGTGAGGGAGTACGTAGCTGACCATACCATCGTCCTAAATGATCACACAGCTCCCTACAACTACTGGGTTTCAAAGCTGGACATGTGGCACGAACTGGCGCTGTACGCCTTGGAGGTTCTTGCCTGCCCTGCCGCTAGCGTCTTGTCCGAGCGGGTTTTCAGTGCAGCTGGTGGCATCATCACCGATAAGCGTACACGCCTGTCGACTGACAGCGCTGACAGGCTGACGCTTATTAAGATGAATAAAGCCTGGATTTCTCATAATTTCCAATCTCCACCAGGTGAAGGAAGCTCAACCTGAATAATTGATCCACTCCTCCTCCTCCTCCTCATTTTCCTCCTTCTCCTCCTCTTTGTACAGTAAAGCAGAGGAAAATGGCTATTTTTTGACAGGGCCCACTGGCTCTTGCTATAGTACTTCATGCATTTAATTTTTCTGGAGGGCCACCTACCCGGTCCTCTGTTTGAAACAATTTTTGTGAGTGCCACATACAGGCACTCAATCTATTCCATTTTTCTGGAGGGCCACCTACCCGGTCCTCTGTTTTAAAAAATTTTTGGGACTGCCACATACAGGCACTCAATCTATTCCATTTTACTGGAGGGCCACCTACCTGCTCCTCTGGTTTGAAACATTTTTGGGACTGCCACATACAGGCACTCAATCTATTCCATTTTACTGCAGGGCCACCTACCTGCTCCTCTGGTTTGAACAATTTTTGGGACTGCCACATACAGGCACTCAATCTATTCCATTTTACTGCAGGGCCACCTACCTGCTCCTCTGGTTTGAATCGAATAACGAGTACCCGAGCATTTTAGTGTTCGCTCATCTCTATTAGTGAATTTTTCCATTTTGCGCTGGATTGCCCCGTTTTTTTTTTTGGCGCACACGATCGGATTGAGGCGCATCGGCGTCGGCTTGCATGCGACACAAATCAGGGTGTGGACATCGGACATCCCTACTGATTCGGACGAACCGTGCAAGATCAGCACTCACATGCACCGGGAAGAAGAAGGAGAACTACGGCAGACCTCAGCGGGGGAAGCGACACATGTAGGAAATTGGACGCACGATCTTAGTGAATCGCGGCAGCTACGAATCCTCATTGGACATCCGGATCGGCGGCGGCAACGAGGCGGGTAAAGTAAATGTGCCCCACTGTCTGTTTTTTTGCTATTATAATGGAATAGAAAGGCAGCCATCTATACATCGAAGTCAATAGGAAACAGAAAGCGAATGGAGACTTTCCATTCTTAGTTCCGCCATCCATTTGCAGTTACATTACATTAAAATGCAGAGTGTAATGGAAGCCCCTGACACAGGTGTGCATTGAGCCTACCTTTGACCTATAAGCTTTGGACCTCTCCAATCCCTAAATTAGGGGGGTTATTGTGATCTGTAAAGCCCCCAAAGTGGTGATCAACACGGCAGATATGATATCAGTGGAGGTCAACATAACAGACAGGAGATCAGAAGTGGCCAACATAACATATGAGATCAGTGGTGGTCAAAATGACATATTTGAGATCAATGGAGGTCAACATGACAGAGAGGAGATCAATGGAGGTCAACATGACAGACAGGAGATCAGAAGTGGTCAACATAACATGAGATCAGTGGAGGTCAAAATGACAGAGAGGAGATCAATGGAGGTCAACATGACAGACAGGAGATCAGAAGTGGTCAACATAACATGAGATCAGTGGTGGTCAATATGACATGTATGAGATCAATGGAGGTCAACATGACAGAGAGGAGATCAGAAGTGGCCAACATGACATATGAGATCAGTGGTGGTCAATATGACATATAAGAAATTAATGGAGGTCAACATGACAGACAGGAGATCAATGGAGGTCAACATGACAGAGAGGAGATCAATGGAGGTCAACATGACAGACAGAAGATCAGAAGTGGCCAACATAACATATGAGATTAATGGTGGTCAACCTGACAGACATGATAACTGTGGTAATCAACATTAGAGCAGTGGTGGTCTACATCACACACATGAAGTTCTCAAATCTGCCCTATGGTTTTTGTGGAGGACCACAAATGGTCCTGTCAATGTCAATTTCTGAAACAGATTTACGACTTCTATAATACCGGGAGATGTGGCTCTGTTGCCCTGGAATTGTTACGAGGTTCTCAGTTGTCACTGTTGACTTTGGTGGAGGACCATACGTCTGATGTTCTCAGATACAATGGTCAGGAGACAAAGCTTCTTCTAGTTCCCGCACATGGAATCATTATAAACCCTCAGTATATAAAAAGCCCATAAAGACAAATCAACAAAGCAAAACCAAATTCGTATGGAGATGACAATACAGTAGACACTACAAGTCGTACGATCCAGTTATTTCTAGTGAGAGGAGGAAGGGTCATTGGCCCAAAGATCATCCCCCATTGGCATTTTAGCCAGTTGAGTCCGATCCGATCCCATCTTCTGGTGGTGCAATAGTTCAAGGTTTTTTTAGGAGATTGGAATTGACTAAATATTTTTTACCAGCACTGAATGAGATTGAAGATCTATCCGAAGGTCATCTCCACCAGGGTAACCAGGGTGCAAAAGCAAGAATTAAATAGAGACAGATCATGTAGTAGATGTGACCTGCAGTCCTATGTAACACCACAGATAACACAGTGATATCTCTGAGTACAGATCATGTAGTAGATGTGACCTGCAGTCCTATGTAACACCACAGATAACACAGTGATATCTCTCTGAGTACAGATCATGTAGTAGATGTGTCCTGCAGTCCTATGTAACACCACAGATAACACAGTGATATCTCCCTGAGTACAGATCATGTAGTAGATGTGTCCTGCAGTCCTATGTAACATGCTCTGCTGTCATGTGATGCCACTGAATTCAACAGCATCTATAAAAGTGAGGGTTGTAACAAAGGTGTCCTAGTCCTAGACAATCCCCTGTGACCTGAACACATCAGCCAGTGGGAATCCTCTGAATGATACTTTGTTACATGTATCGTGCAGGTAACACAACTTAAATTTGCTGCATTTGCATTCCAGATCCAGGTAAAGGGAACCTGTCAGGTGTGTCCATAGAGAATGCAGCAGTGTTATGTAGTCTTTGGAGAGATGTGTAAGTGTACCGCTGGCACATGTTGTTAGTAGCAGCGGACTGTGATATATAGATTTATATTCCAGGATGTACAGGGGGTGGGTCCTCCACACTTCTGTGCTCTGTGCTCCCTACAGCCAGGTTAGGTATTACCCTGGAGAGATGTGTAAACAATGCCTGCATATGTTGTTAGTAGCTGCAGGACTGTGATATATGGATTTAATTTCAGGACGGACTGGGGGGTGTCCTCACACTGTTTGTGCTTGTGCTTCTGCAGCCAGTGTTAGGTATTGCCCCTGGAGAGATGTAGTCATACCCTGTGTATGCTCTTAGTAGCAACAGATCTGTGAACACAAATGGATTGCTTCTAGCTTCGCTGCTGTGCACTGGGTGGGGTGTGGCTCACACTGCTTGCACTGTGCTCTTTTCATGAATTGCTCCATAGTGTCTGAAGAGAAAGCTGAAGCAGGCTATAGGTAAATGCTACAGTAATCACTCACAACGCAACACAGCACAACTGTGGTTGAGATGGTGGAGCACAGAGCACAGCAGTGTGAGGAGGACATCAGAGAGCTACAAGCTGTCTCCACATATAAACGCCAAAGTTTCCAATCACTGACCACAAGCAAAGATCTTAAAAATGATAATATCAGTTTGTACCGGGCCTGCGGAATATGATGGCGAAGGATTTAGATTTCTTATTATATCATATTAGATCATATTTATCATTATATCATATAATCATATTTCTAATATCATTAAGTATTAGAAGTTCTAGAACGTTGCACTATGGAATTTTCATTACGTAACCGTTACATTACGGCCCACGATTCGGGACTGTGATTGGTGCAGAGCCACCTGATGACATCACTCCATGGTGGTGGACGATTCACTTACATCACCGAGGAGGCGGCTGCACAGGAGAGGAGGCGGATCTCTGGGAAAACACGCGGGGGAGGGGAGGGGCTTAGGGAGGAGGAAGCGGGGAACACAGAGTAACCACTGACTATTGGTTCATCCAGAGCGGGAGGCGGGCTAAAAGAAACAAGACACAAAGGACAAAATATTAATAGAAGCCCCCCATCACTCAGGTACAAGGGCTAACGCAGTGTATGTGGTGTTACATAGGACTGCAGTCAGTACAGACATATAGTAGATGTGACCTGCAGTCCATGTGAACACCACAGAAACACAGTGAATCTCTGAGTACAGATCATGTAGTAGATGTGTCCTGCAGTCCTATGTAACAGCACAAAAAAACAGTGATATCTCTGAGTACAGATCATGTAGTAGATGTGCCTGCAGTCCTTGTAACACCACAGATAACACAGTGAATACTCTCTGAGTTACAGATCATGTAGTAGATGTGTCCTGCAGTCCTATGTAACCCCACAGATAACACAGTGATATCTCTGAGTACAGATCATGAGTAGATGTGTCCTGCAGTCTATGTAACACCACAGATAACACAGTGATATCTCTCTGAGTAAAGATCATGTAGTGATGTGACCTGCGTCCTATGTAACACACAGATAACACAGTGATATCTCCTGAACAGATCATGTAAGTAGATGTTGTCCTGCAGTCCTATGTAAACACCACAGATAACAAAGTTGAAGTTCTCTATGAGTATGATTAGATACACAGCTCAGCAGGCAGTATCACACATGATTAGATACTCTCATACCCGGTATATTAGTCGGTGACTACTTTCTTGGCTCCTTCCTTCCTGTTGATAAACAATCTGGGGGGGGGGGGGGGCTGAGGACCTCCCAGAGATGGACATGAATGGGTGGGGGTGGGTGAGGGTCTATGACAGCAGTGAGGGGGAGGGGCAGTGACAGGGCTTAGAGGGATTGTCTACTCCCTGTGTGCTGTGACCTGAAGTTTCTTCTCCTCTCTAGGAATGTGTCTAGGTATATGAGAGGCACAGCTACCCCCATACCTCACATACCAGACAGTCCTGTGTACACACCACTAGGAGACATATCCAGGGAGCTCCAGCGCCCCCTACAGGGATAATATCCCCAATATCCCAATGTGTTGTACTCCTTCAATCCTGAATACAGCGGAGGATGGGGGCAGAATCCAGACTGATACATTCTATGTGCACTGATACATTGTAGCAAACCCTAAGGGTGGAATGTGTAGCCCGGATACCCTGGATAATATAGGATAGTACAACGTATCACAGTGCCATTCACTGACAGCAAGCAGAGAAAGCTGCAGAACAGGATACATTCATATATGTTCTTATTTCTTTTCTGTTGTACTATACAGATCACATATCCATAGACCAGACCCCATACATCACCCTGCACAAAGGAGCAGACAGCGACTATCTCTGTGTAGTGGCTGAACTGAGTCACTGCAGCGTAATTTACATTAGAGTGAATGTCAGCTGATCTGCAGTAACCTGGTTTGACCACTACATAGAGAAAGGCGCTGTCTTCTTCCTGACCTGTGGGGGAGCTGGGTGTACGAGCCCCATCAATCTGATATATAGGGTCAGTATGGATAGCCCAGAAAATCCCTTTGTGACAATGAACAGAGAAGAGTCATATTTCACCTGAGATGAGTCAAGTTTACAGGGTGTAGGGGGAGCGTTACTTCAGAGACTCTTATCATGGGCTCCATAGTAGATAGACCCATATATACCATTCTGGTGTTATTGTAAAGATAAGAGTCTCAGTTCATCTTTACAATGAAACCAGACGCTAAAGAGGCTTCTTAATAGAAGTTTCTGATGTAACTACCTCTGCAGCCTCTAAAAGTGACTCTTCTCTGATCACTGTCACATGACTTTGGAGGAAATTTAATTAGAGGGAATTCTAGAAAGGATATTTCACCACCTACGTGAGGGGAGTAGTAGCTTAATAGGGTAAAATCTGCTGACAGGTTCTCTTTATAGGAAATCTACCACTGAGTGTCCCCTCCACCGCTGCTTTATAGAGGTGAACTGCAACATTGCAATCTCCTCCACCTCTGCCCCTAGTAGATGACATCACCCGGCTCACTGGCATCTGCTACTTAGCAGTACTGAGCTCTGTATACAGCTGTATACACGGTGCTCCCCCTAGTGGTGGCAAGAGAATTGATATTTTTAGAAAAGTTTCTCTAATTTTAGGGATCATTTGGGCACTTGGAGTAAGTGCAGGGTTGTAAGAGAGGTACTGTCGATCCCCAGCTAGTCGCACTGGGGACCCCCAATGTATATGAGGGGTGAACTTACAAAGACTCAGCATCATCATAGTCGTGGGAGTCGCTATCCATAACGTCGTCCTCCATCCCCGCACTTTCAATATTCAGCCGCCGGAAACCAGTGAGGACGATTCCCCCGATCTGTAAGAGACAGAGAGAGAGGATCTGGTTGTATCACAGTATATACTGGGCTCAGGAGTCCAGGGGGAGGAGCCTATGGGAATGAAGGGCTGATGGGTAACCACTGCTTCATCAGGGGTGCCTGGCATCACCAGGGGTTCCTGGCATCAATAGGAGTGCAGCTTGTCAGCTAATCTATACATCCTGCAGATCCCCGATTCCTCCCATTCACCCCACTGACCCAGACCCTGACACCCCGTGGTGGGCGGGGCCAGTGTCCAGACTCCTGCGCTTTGGAATAGATCTTGTTTCACTTCCTTTTGATTCTCAGGTTGAGGAAATGAAAGTTTCTTAGAAAGTTACAGAAAGTTTCATAACACAGAAGGGACGGTGCCCCCTGGAGGAGAAGGGAGGGTCACATGACCAGCCAAACACTACGTCTGTCATCATAGAAGACAATGCTGCAGTTGCGTGACAATGTGACAGTCGATTGACACTTCCTCTATGGAGAAATGTAGAAAAACATGAGATCTGTCAAGTTGGGAAAGTCCTGCACTGCCTAATATTTGAGGTTCTTAAAGGGGCGTGAAGTGTATTAAAGGGAGTGGCTTACATCTTTACTCAGCTCGTAGAAGCTGCCGGGGTTGGGCTCCACCTTCTCCGGCCTCGGAGGAACTGAAAACACAAGAAAAATCAATGAGAAGAAGCAAAAGACAGGGAGGAGACAGATTTGGAACGTTTAAAACCTTGTTTTTTCATTAATCATTACATGGAAGACCTCTGCTTGCTGTCAGTGAATGCCACTGAATTCAACAGCATTCCTATAAAAGCTGAGGGTTTGTAACAAAGGTGTCCAGTCTAGACAATCCCCTGTGACCTGAACACATCAGCAGTGGAAATCCTCCTGACCTGATACTTTGTTACAATGTATCAGTGCAGGTAACACAACTTAACTTTGCTGCATTTGCATCCAGATCCAGGTTAAAGGGAACCTGTCAGCAGGTGTGTCCATAGAGAATGCAGCAGTGTTATGTATTGTCTTTGGAGAGATGTGTAAGTGTACCGCTGCACATGTTGTTAGTAGCAGCAGGACTGTGATATATAGATTTATATTCCAGGATTGTACAGGAGGTGTGTCCTCACACTTCTGTGCTCTGTGCTCCCTACAGCCAGGGTTAGGTATTACCCCTGGAGAGATGTGTAACTATATGCCTGCATATGTTGTTAGTAGCTGCAGGACTGTGATATATGGATTTATATTTCAGGACTGTACTGGGGGTGTCCTCACACTGTTGTGCTCTGTGCTCTCTGCAGCCAGTGTTAGGTATTGCCCCTGGAGAGATGTAGTCATACCACTGTGTATGCTCTTAGTAGCAACAGATCTGTGAACAAATGGATTGCTTCTTAGCTTCTGCTGCTGTGCACTGGGAGTGTGGACTCACACTGCTGTGCACTGTGCTCTTTTCATGAATTGCTCCATAGTGTCTGAAGAGAAAGCTGAAGCAGGCTATTAGGTAAATGCTACAGTAATCACTCACAACGCAACACAGCACAACTGTGGTCTGAGATGTTGAGAGCACAGAGCACAGCAGTGTGAGGACACATCAGAGAGCTACAAGCTGTCTCCACATATAAACGCCAAAGTTTCCAATCACTGACCACAAGCAAAGATCTTAAAAATGATTAATATCAGTTTGTACCGGGCTGCGGAATATGATGGCGAAGGATTTAGATTTCTTATTATTATCATATTAGATCATATTTATCATATTATCATATAATCATATTTCTAATATCATTAAGATATTAGAAAGTTCTAGAACGTTGCACTATGGAATTTTCATTTACGTAACCGTTACATTACGGCCCACGATTCTGGACTGTGATTGGTGCAGAGCACCTGATGACATCACTCCATGGTGAGGACGATCACTTACCATCACGAGGAGGCGGCTGCACAGGTAGAGGAGGCGGATCTCTGGGAAACACGCGGGGGAGGGGCTTAGGGATGGAAAGCGGGAACACAGAGTCACCACTGACTATTGGTTCATCCAGAGGCGGAGGCGGGCTAAAGAAACAAGACACAAGGACACAAATATTAAATAGAAGCCCCCACACTGCAGGTACAGAGGGCTACAGCATGTGTACTGTGGTGTTACATAGGACTGCAAGTCACTGTACAGAACATATAGTAGATGTGACCTGCAGTCCTATGTAACACCACAGATAACACAGTGATATCTCTGAGTACAGATCATGTAGTAGATGTGTCCTGCAGTCCTATGTAACAGCACAAATAACACAGTGATATCTCTGAGTACAGATCATGTAGTAGATGTGTCCTGCAGTCCTATGTAACACCACAGATAACACAGTGATATCTCTCTGAGTACAGATCATGTAGTAGATGTGACCTGCAGTCCTATGTAACACCACAGATAACACAGTGATATCTCTCTGAGTACAGATCATGTAGTAGATGTGTCCTGCAGTCCTATGTAACATCACAGATAACACAGTGATATCTCTCTGAGTACAGATCATGTAGTAGATGTGTCCTGCAGTCCTATGTAACACCACAGATAACACAGCGATATCTCTGAGTACAGATCATGTAGTAGATGTGTCCTGCAGTCCTATGTAACACCACAGATAACACAGTGATATCTCTGAGTACAGATCATGTAGTAGATGTGTCCTGCAGTCCTATGTAACACCACAGATAACACAGTGATATCTCTCTGAGTACAGATCATGTAATAATAATAATAATAATTCTTTTATTTATATAGCGCACCCAGATTACGCAGCGCTGCACAGGCATGTCAAATTGGTTCCTGTCCCCATGGGGCTCACAATCTAAACAACCTAACAGTATGTTTTGAAGTGTGGGAGGAAACCGGAGTACCCGGAGGAAACCCACACAAACACAGAGAAAACATACAAACTCTTTGCAGATGTTGACCTGGGTGGGATTCGAACCCAGGACCCCAGTGCTGCAAGGCAGATGTGCTACTCACTCAGCCACCGTGCTGCCCTTGTAGATGTGTCCTGCAGTCCTATGTAACACCACAGATAACACAGTGAAAGATTGAAAATTTGAAAGTCCTTGCATTAACCCCTTAAGTTATGTCATTTGGCTTAAGCCATGATTGCACAGGCTCAGAAGCAGTGCCTGTGTGATCCGTGCAGGAGCCCGGCTGTATGTGACAGACAAGCCTCTGAACGTACAGACGGGTTTGCGATAGTCTCGATCCCGGTTGTTTAACCCTTTAGGTGCCGCTCACACAGACTGCTCCCCATACCTCACCTTACACACACTACTCCTTATACCTCTCCTCACACAGACTGCTCCCCATGCTGCACACTGAAGATGTCTGGGTAGGAGGATCAAAGAGGCTACTGGGCAGTGGCGTAACAACAGCCGTAGCAGCCGTAGCGGTTGCTACGGGGCCCGTGCTGCTCATGGGCCCGGGAAGGACGGCAATACCAAAATGTATTAGTGCCATTCTCCCGGGCCCCGCCTGCTGTGTTGAACATAGAGCTGCCCACCTGTGCGGGCCCACACTCTCGTACCCGCCCCAAACTCATGACCCGCCTTCCAGCCCACCGGTACGTCCTCTTCATCCTCATCGCTGCGGCCGGCACGTCTTCCCTCCCATGCGCCCGCTGGCACGTTCCTCCCACCTGCCGCCCGACAGTGCTCCTTCCGACCGGCACTTTCTCCCACCTGCTGTCCGACACGTCCATCGCCAGCTGGCACCATCTCCTGCTCTTTCTCCCACCCGGGCCTCTTGCCGGCCGGCACTTCCTCCGACCTGTTGGCCGACACGTCCTCTTGCCAGCCTGCACTTCCGGCCGGCCTGCACGCAACCGGCCTGCACACAACCGGCCGGCCGACGCGTATTTCCATCCCAACACAGCCTGCTGATTTTGAGGCAAGACCAGCTCACCAGGACCAAGCAAGTAATGTTATCTGTATTTGTTTATGTATAGATGTGTATATGGTGTGTGTATGTATGTGTATATGGTGTGTGTATGTATGTGTATATGGTGTGTATGTGTATATATCTGTATATGGTGTGTGTATGTGTATATATGTGTATATGGTGTGTGTGTAACATATAAATACAGGGAGGGGCACAAATCCAACATTAGCACCATCAGCCCTCAAGATGTTACCTGAAGGACGGGTCCTGCTCTAGAGACCCTGATGTCAGGCTCTGCATGAGTTCACAACACAACGATTGACTAGAGAGGCGCCCGAGGAGGTACGTAATAGTCGACTATTTGTGTTCGTGGTGTTACATAGGACTGAGCACCTCGAAGTACTAATGATTGTACTCCAGTATATATGCTTGTTATCTGTGGTGTTACATAGGACTGCAGGACACACTACTACAGATCTGTACTCAGAGAGTTATCCCTGTGTACTGTGGTGTTACATAGGACTGCAGGAAGCATCTCCTACATGATCTTTATCAGAGAGATACCTCGTGTTATCTGTGGTGTTACATAGGACTGCAGGACACATCTTACTCATGATCTGTACTCAGAGATACACGGTGTTATTCTGTTGGTGTTAATAGACTGCAGGACACAATCTACACATGATTTGTTACTCAGAGATATCACTGTGTATCTGTGTGTGTTAATAGGACGAGACACAGTCTACTACATTGATCTGTATCAGTATATCATGTGTCGATCTGTGGTGTTACATAGGACGCAGGCACACAATCTCTACGAATGATCTATTACTCAGTGATATCACTTGTTATCTGTGGTGTTACATAGGCTGCAGGACACATCTATTTACTACATGATCGTGTACTCAGAGAGATATCACCTGTGTTATCTTGGTGTTACATAGGACTGCACCTCACATCTAATACATGATCTGTACTCAGAGATATCACTGTGTTATATGTGGTGTCATACTAGCTGCAGGAACACATCTACTACATGATCTGACTCAGTGATATCATGTGTTATCTGTGGTGTTACATAGACAGCATTCACAAGCTACTACATGATCTGTACTCAGGAGATCGACTGGTGTTATCTGTGTGTTACATGAGACGGCGTCACATCTACTAATGATCTGTCTCTATTATTCTTCTTTTTGCCACCCTGGTTTACCCTGGTGGAGATGACCCTTCGGAGTAAGATCTTCAATCTCATTCAGTGACTGGTAGTAAAAAATATTTGTCAATTCCATCTCCAAAAAAAACCTGAACTTTTGCACCACCAGAAGAGGGGATCGGATCGGATCAACTGGCTAAAATGCCAATGGGGGTGATCTTTGGTCCAATGACCTTCCTCTCTCACTAGAAATAACTGGATAGCTACGACTTTAGGGTCTACTGTATGTCATTCCATACAATTTGGTTTGCAGTGTGATTTTGTCTTATGGGCTTTTATATACTTGGGTTTATAATGTTTCATTTGCGGGAACTCAGAAGAGCTTTGTTCTGACCATTGTATCTGAGAACATCAACGTATGGTGCCTCCACCAAAGTCACGTGACAACCTAGGAACCTCGTAACAATTCCCAGGGCCAGAGCCACATCTCCGGTATTATAGAAGGTTAATCGTTTCAGAAATTGACCTTGACGATACCATTTGGTCCTCCACAAAAACCATAGGGCAGATTTGAGAACTTCATGGGTGTGATGTAACCACCACTGCTCTATTTGAGTACCACAGTATATGTCTGTCAGGTTGAGCCACCATTAATCTCAGGTTTTATGTTGGCCTTATGATCTTGCTGTACTGTCATGTGACCTCCATTGATCTCCTCTCTGTCATGTTGACCTCATTGATCTCTCGTCTGCATGTTTGACCTCCATTAATTTCTTATATCATATGTGACCACACTGATCGTCATTTTGTCAGTGGTTGCCACTCTATCTCCTCTCTGTCATGTTACCTCCATTGATCTCATACATGTCATATTGACCACCACTGATCCTCAGTTACTGTTGACCACTTCTGACCCTGTCTGTAATGTGACCTCCTGATCCCTCTCTGTCATTTTGACCTCCACTGTTCTCATTTATGTGACACTTCGATCTGTTCGTCATGTGACCTTTTTCCATTGATCTCCTCTTGTCATGGTTGACCTCCCAATTGGATCTCAAATATTGTCATTTGACCAACCACTGATCTCATATGTATGTTGGCCATTCGATGCTCTGTATGTTTATGTTGACCTCCACTGAATCTACTGCCGTGTGACACCACTTGGGGCTTTACAGATCACAATAACCCCCTAATTTTAGGGATTGAGAGGTCCAACGCTTATAGTTCAAAGGTGGCTCCAATTGCACACCTGTGTGCAGGGGCTTCCAATTACACTCTGATTTTAATGTAATGTAACGCACATGGATGGCGGAACTAAGAATGGAAAGTCTCCATTCGCTTCCTGTTTTCTATTGACTTCGATGTATGATGGCTGCCTTTCTATTCATTATCAATAGCAAAAAAACAGACAGTGGGCACATTTCTTACCCGCCTACGTGTCGCCGCCGATACCGGATGTCCATAGGATTCGTAGCTGCCGCGATAACTAGATGGCGTCCAATTTCCTACATGTGTCGCTCCCCCGTAGGAGTTGCCGTAGTTCTCCTTCTTCTTCCCGGATGCCTTGAGTGCTGAATCTTGCACGGTTAGTCCGAATCAATAGGGAGTCCGAGTCCACACCCCTGATTGTGTAGGCATGCAGGAGCCGGCGATCCCTCAATCCTATCGTTGCGCCAAAAAAACAACGGGGCAAACAGCGCAAATGGAAAAATTCACTATAGAGATGATGGCGAACACTAAACTGATCGGGTACCGTTATCGGACGAACTTTTTCCGAGCTGCTCGCGTGCTCGTCTCGAATAACGAACCCCATTAAGTCAATTGAAGACCCGAATTTTTCAGGGGCCCAAGGCTTGCACAGGGAAGCTTGGCCCAACACCTGGGAACCCTCAGAAAAGGATGGAAACACACGGAAATGGACAGGAAACAGCAGGGCAGCATGCATGATGCCTGCTGAGGCTGCATAATCGCACCATATGTCCAAAAACTTATGGGCAAGCATGCCATGACAGAGGTACAGACTGAAGCTAGATAGATCTAAAACATCCCAAATTACCTGAACATATAGGGAGGAATCAGGCTTCAGAGGCCGGCAGCGGCAGTCAGGCTCGAGAGTTGTCATGGCGACATACCCCTAAATGGATCAGGCTTCAAACCACTGGGTGGCAGAGAGGAACCAAGGAGGTGAGCAAGACGCCTACAATAATATCGGTACATGATAAAAGTTTGCCAGTCATATTTTGTGGAGTTACACGCCAGGGGGCACCAAGATTCACATGGAAGCCCATGAAAAACAACCCAAATTCGGCCTGACACAGCTGTTTTAACGGGACCATTATGGGAGCAGTGAACTGATAGTAGATTAAAGGTGCTGCAGTTAAAACGATGTTAGTTGGATCTTGCATGGAGCGGCGCTCCTCTGCAGGCGAAGCTTCGCCAATCCAAGCCCCTTGCTAGGCTACTCCCAAACAGCACTTCTAAGAAACCTTTTGTATAAGATCAGTGTCAGTAGCGTTCTTATAAGTTTCAGGCATAATGCCGGGTGTAGGGGAATGTAAACAGATGCGCAGAGCCCTGATGTGTAATAATATCCCTAAATGGAAAATTCTGCAAGTATATTTTGGGATTACACAGCAGGTGGCACAAATTAACAACTTTGATGTGGAGAATGCCCTGGTAAGCCTTGGCGGTGCCGTTTTATTCGCCTAGGCTCAGCAGTTTCAGCACGCCTGCTGGTCGCTTAGCGACGGCACTTGCGCGTGCCTAGAGCTACACGAACGTATGGCGCCATGCCACGGATGGTAATTCGGAGAGAGGAGTGAGCGGGGAGCGGTGGGAGGTAGGTATGAGTAGGCCTTTGAGACCTGGACCGATGTAGGCCCCGCAATTCTCTGCGTCGGCAGTATATATCAGCCCCAGGGCAGACTTGTCCAGCCTTGCACCAAGTTAGTGTAGTAGCGCGTTTCTATAAGTTTGGGATAGGGGCGGTGAGGGGAAACTGTACACAGATGCGCAAGAAGCGATGACTTGCGCATGAGTGAGTTCCCTGCCGGCCGAGCTTTCGCCAATCGCCAAGCCCTCTCTCTAGGCCTAATCCCAACACACCTTCTAGAACCTTTTGATAAGATCAAGGTGTATAGTGGTCTTATAAGTTTAGGAATGCACGGGTGAGGGATGTAACCAGATCGCAGAAGCGCTGTTGAAAATAATATCCCTAAATGGTAACATTGTGCCAGTATATTTTGTGGGATTACACAGTCAGGGTGGCGACAAAGTTACACTTTATGTGGAATCCATGCAAACAACCCAATTTCTGACTGGCCACACCTCGTTTGCATAAAGGGCACGATGTATGGAGGCAGCATATGGACGACTTTTGGAGGTGGTAAGCATGGGACAAGTGGAGTGCTATGAGACAATTAATTTGGATAGTGCTGTATGTGGCAGTCCCAAACATTTTTCAAACCAGAGAGGAGCAGGGAGGTGGCCCTCCAGTAAATGGATGAGTTGCTGTGGCCTGTATGTGGCAGTCCCAAAAATGTTCAAAACCAGGAGCATGTAGTGTGCCCCTCGAATATGGGAGCCTAATTTTAGATGGACGTGCCTGATAGGGACAGTCCAAGAATGCAACAGAGGGAGCAATGCTGGTAAAGAGGTGGGAGAGGCAAATGGATGATTAAGAGGATTGGTATGGGCAGTACGACATAAATTAGTTCAATGAAGGGAGCCTGGGATGGGAGGGGCTAAAGAGTAAGAGTGGAAGTTGAGTGCTGTATGTGGAGCCAAGAAATGTCCAAAGAAGGGCAGGGGTGCTGCTAGGAAAATGATGGAGATGGAGTTGTGGATAAGTGGCGAGGTCCGAAAAATGCAGGGAACCAGGGGGAGGGCTGGCGACTGAGGTGAGAAAAGGGTGGAATAGAGGAGGGGGCCTGCATAGTGGGGCAAGGTCCGGGAGGGGGGAATGGAAGGTTTGTAGGTAGACGAAGACAGGGAGGAGGAGGAGGTGGCGGCAGCAGGAGATAGATGAAGATCTGGGTGTATGTGGCCTGGAGCGGGAGAAAGTCCAGAGGTCAGGTAGAGTGTCGCTCCCGGACCGTCTGCTTATTGGCCCACCCCTCACAGCGCGTGTTGAGTGCCTATGGATCTTGAGTGCCTGTATGTGGCATCCAAAAATTGTTAAAAACCAGAGGAGTAAAAAAAAAAGAAACGGAGGCTGCCTCAGGATGTGCCTTGCGCTAATTGTTAACCCGATCAGTGGCCTGGTAGGCTAGATTGAGTGCGTCTGTGGCACATTGATGGCAGTGGGCCGCATCATACAATGCCTGTTTGATCAACATGTAGACCATAGGCGGTGTAGGTGGCCCCGTAAATGGTTATTGAGCATGGCCCAAAGTCAAAAGAGCAGAGCCTAGATATAGATTGAGGCCTGTATGTGGCCCATGTTACAAGAGCATGCCCAGTCAAAATTATTTGTTTAGTGGCACCAATGAAAACAGGGACCTAGGGCCCCAAAAAGAATAGATGTTGCCTGCTGTGCCCAGCAAAAATTTTTACAACCGCGTGTCCATGAAGAAATAAGCAGTAGTCAAGAAGACAGTGGGCCTGGTCACAACATAGCCATTTTTTCCTCTGGCTTATGTACAAAGAGGAGGAGAAAGGGAAAGCATGAGGAGAGGAGGAGGAGGTGGATCCAGATTATTCAGGTTGAGCTTCTTCCCTGGTGTGAGATGGAAATTCTGAGAAACGCCTTTATTAGTTTATAAGCGTCAGCTGTCAGCGCGTGTCAGGTCGACAGGCGTGTAGCCTTATGGGATGATTCACCAGCTGCACTGAAAACCCGCTCGGACAAAGACGCTAGCGGCAGGGAGGCCAAGACCTCCAAGGCGTAAGCGGCCAGTTCGTGCCACATGTCCAGATTTGAACCCAGTAGTTGTAGGAGCTGTGTGATCATTAGGGACGATGGTATGGTCAGCTACGTACTCCCTCACCATCTTTCTGTAAAATCAGCCCTACTCTGCCGAGACTGAGACAGGTGACAGTGGTCTTGGGGGTGACTGAAAAAACTGGTCAAAGCTCTGAAAGCGACCCTTGCCAGTGCTGGGGACAAGCTGCCTGCTACCCTATCTCCCTCGCTACTTGTCCCGCAGAACTACGCACTCTCGCTGCGCTGTCAAAGGGAAATCCTGTTGAGCTTGTGCACCAGGGCCGCTGGTATTCATGCATCTCACACTCCTTTCCTCTCCAGGATTGAGAGGGGAGATTTTTGCTTGTACCGTGGTCCCAGGAGAGTGAAACACCCAGTAATCGGTGCGGATAAATTCGTTGAACGAGAGGGTCACGGGTAGGCGCCTAGCATGAAATCTGCCCTATGCGCCAGAGACCAACGCGTAAGAACACTCCCCTCCTGGCCTGACTGTCCTTTCCTCCTCCCCAACTCCTCCACTCCTCTTCTTCTGCCCATACCGGAACAGTGAAGGGCTCAACAATGGTACCATCTGTGTGTCCTCGCCAACATTCTCTCCTTCTTCTCCTCATCCTCCGCCCTCCACCTCCGCCGATATCGCTGAGAAACAGGACCTCAGGGCTGCTTTGGCTATAACAAGGGAATCTTCTTCCCCCAGTTCTTGTGACAGCGCAAAGTTCCGACTTCATGCTGACCGAGAGTTTTTCAACAGGCCGGCATCGGGATGGTGAGGCCTGAGAGGCGCATCGCAACTGACCACTGTGTTGACTCCTAAGTTACTCAGCACCATGACAGATTCAGACATCCACCGTCCACTCCTCATTGTAGACTTGAGGACAGCTGGACTTGAACCTGACTACAGTTTCTGGTGAGTTGACATCTGCAGTCTACAATCGCTCTGCGCTGCGGTAAAACTCTGGATAACATGTCAGTGTTGAATTCCACCTACGTGGGGCACGTCGCCAACATCGATGAGGGCAAGTTGGGGCGCGCTTGCGCTGCCTGAGATGGAAGCATCTGGGCTGGACTTCCTGAATCGCACAGAGGCGGCGCAATCCTTCGTGAGCAATCCAGATACTGGGGTATGTCTTGAGAAACGCTGCCTACTCAATTTAACAACAGGGCCAGGCATGGCACATGTGTCAGTCTGCCGCGTTTCAGAGCCAGCCACAGGTTACGGCCGTTGTCCACACACACCATTCCCGGCTTGAAGGTCAGCGGTGCAGCCACAGATAAGTCTTGTGCGTTTGCCCTGTAATGCTCCTTGGGCGGATGTCCTTGTGTCGGCCTAGGTCAGCAGTTTGAGAATCACCCTCTTCCGCTTAGCGACGGGCACTGCTGCTGTGTCTAGAGACCGACTGATGGCCGCCGTGCCCAACGGATGGGTAGTCGGAGAGGAGGTGGAGGAGGGTGGGGGAGGAGGGAGGCATAGTAGGCCGGAAACCCTGGACCGAGGTAGGCCCCGCATCCATCGCGTCGGCAGTATATGAGCAGCCCAGGTCAGACCGGCCAGCCTCACCAAGTTAACACAATGTGCCGTCAGCGATAATAGTGGCCCGCCCGGCAGCACTCGCCACGTGCCGTGGTCAGGTGGACCTTGTCAGAACCGCGTTGGTCAGGGCCGATGATTGTTGACACGTGCTGGTGCAGGGCGGGACGGCACATCGGGAAAAGTAGGGTGGCGGGCTGGGTGACGCACGAATACGAGTGGCGGCGCCGCCATGGAGGTTGCGAAGAGCCTCGTTCTCTACTGCTATAGGGCAAGCATCCAGGCTAGCAATGCACTGGAGATGTGACATTCAGGGCTTGGGCGCGGGGTGGGTTGCACTATATTGCGTTTCCGCTCCAGTCGTTTTTCTGGGGTGTATGGAGAGCTGAAGTGTGGGATGCTGTGGGAGATCGTGGAGGCGACGTGGGTTTTTGTGGCAGGGTCCTGGGCAGGGGTGACCTGCAGCTGAACACAGGGGGGAAGGAGCAGTGGTGGTGCACAGGCCGGAGGGGTGAACGGGCCTGTTGCCCTGAGTGGGGTGTTAGCATCATTATGTCCTGCGCCATACTGGTGGGATTAAGCTAGTAGGTGGGGAACCACTGCTGATCCGTTTGGCAATGTTGCACACCACAGTCCGTCGGTTCCATTCCGGTGGTCCTAAAGAACCTCCACACTTCTGAAGATCTAGCCCTCGCCGAAGCCTCACCACGGGAGCTTCAACTAGTTGACAGTGGCGATCGATGCACCACTCTGCCGCCTCTCCGCTGGCCCCACCACTGGCCCTTCCAACTGTTCAGGTCGAGGTCTCCTCCGTCTCGAAGAATCCTGTGTTCACCCGGCCTCTCAACCAGCCTGGGTCATGTCACCTATCGTCCTCCGATCCCAGTCTTCTCCCCCTCGGACTTCCTGCCTGACCACAACTTCCCACTGTCTGACACCTTGTATCTCATCTCGGACACCTCTTTAACACTTCACTACGTCAGAAGTCATCATCACCACAGGACCTGTGACTGGGGAGAAAACATGGGCATCGTAAAATTCTCAGCAGCAACCGGACAAGTGGTTGTGTACTGTGGGAGGAGGCCATAAACTTCTCAACGTATGACCGGTTCAAATGCCAAATTTTCCTGGGAGGGGCAGACTGGGGGGGAGGGAGGCTGAGGTGGAGGAGCTGAGGAGTGGCGATTGCGGGTGACATGGTGGACTGAGCGGAAGACTGACTGGTGGTGGCAAATTGCTCGAAGCATTGTACAATCCACACATCACCTGTTCGCACTGTTTGGGCCTCACATTGGCTCGCACAGTCCATTAACTTGCATCATGAACTAGGGAGTGTAGGCTCTGCGCGTTCCCTGCTCATAATCAGCAGGTGGTGTTCTCACCACGCCGGACCACGGCCTTGACCCCTGCAGTAGTTGGACCGCCCACGTCCCCGCCTCGTCCTCTAACCCCTAGCCCGGGTTAAACATTTTTAAAATGAGAGAGAGTTAGAATTTTATTTTTTTTTACTTGTTTGTTTTTTGTTGTGTTTTGTTTTTTTTTTTTAGTGTTTTTTTTTTTTTTGAGTTTTAAACAAAACAATGCTATCCTATTGCTATGGCTATTTTATAGCAAGTATAAAGGAAGCACAGTACATGCCAGATGAGATGAACTGAGTTATTGACTAATAGAAATCCAACCCTACGGAATTTTGCCACTTCGGCCTTTGCATGGATATGTGCGCCACTAAGCGCAGAACAGAACAGAACACAGCGGTCGCAAGGCCCACTACAAATGCTCAGAATTGGCAATACCTGCACTGCAGGAGAGAAGAAGAAGAAGACAGAAAGAAAGAGAAGAAGCCGAAAAGAGACGAGCCAGAAGAGAAGAAAGAAGAGAAGAGAAGAAGGAATGAAGAAGAAGAAGAAGCAGAGGAAGAAAAAGAAGAAGAAGAAGAAGAAGACGGCCAGAAGAAAAAGGCAGCAAGAAGAAGAAGAAAGAAGAAGGAAGAAGAAGAAGAAGAGGCAGAAGAAGACAGAAGACGAAGACAAGACAGAAGAAGAAGCAGAGACAGGAGAAGAAGAAGCAGAGACAGGAGAAGAAGAAGAAGAAGGAAGACCAGAAGAAGAGCAGAAAGAACGGAAGAAGGAAGAAGAAAGCAGAGAGAAAAGAAACTAGAGAAATATAGACAGAAGAAGGACGAAGGAAGAAGAAGAAGAAGAAGCCAAGAGCAGCGAAGCAGAAAAGAAGACGAAGAACGCGAAGAGAAGAGAAGAGGAAGACGACGCAGCAGACCAGAAGAAGACGACGCAACCGACGCAGAGCAACTAGACGCGCAGCCAGACAGACAGCCAGAAGACAGACGGCAGATAGACAGAAGAAGAGAAGACCAGAAGAAGGAAGAAGAAAGGAAGATGAAGAAGGAAGAAGAAGAAGGATAGAAGAAGAAGAAGAAGAAGAAGAAGAAGAAGAAGAAGAAACAAGAAGAAGATAGGAAGATAGGGGCAGCAGAACAGAAAAGACAAGCCGAACAGACGGAAGAAGACGAAGAATGAAGGCCGAAGAAGACGGAAGAGCGACGACGACGAAACCGCAGACGACGCAGCGCAGCAGCCGACGACGACGCAGAAAGAGCAGAAGACGGAAGAAAGAAGGAAGAAGAAGAAGGGGAAGAAGACAGAAGAAGAAAGAAGAAGAGACAGAAAAGAAGGAAGACAGACGAACGAGAAGAAGCAAAAAGAAGAAGAAGAAGAAAGAGCAGGAAGAAACTAGAAGACAAAGGAAGAAGAGAGCAGAAGGACGCCGACGCCGCCGCCGCCGCAGAAGACGCCGCAGCCCTACCGGAAGAAATCTCGAAGAAGCAGACGCCCCTAGAAGCGCCGCACGCCGAGAAGAAGCATGCAGAAGCAGAAGAAGAAGAGAAGAAGAAACAGAAGAAGAAGAGAGCAGAAGCAGAAGAAGAAGAAGAAAGCCGACGACCGAAGCTCAGCGAGAAGACAGAGCCGAAGACGAAGGCCGCAGCCGCAAAAGAAGACGAAGAACGCGCCGGCAGAACAGCAGAAGAAAGAAGAAGAAAGAAGAAGAAGATAGAGCAGAAGGAACGAAAGAAGAAGAAGCGCATGCCAGAAGAAGAAAGAAGATAGAAGAAAGAGAGAAGAAAAAGATAAAGACAGAAAGAAGAAGACAGAACCCTGAGATTCTCAAGAACAAGAACTACCAGAAGAAGAAAGGCAGAAAAGACCAAGGACCCTCTGCCTCTCCTCCTCACCCCGCAAGAAGAAGACAGAACAGAAGAACGGACGACAAGAGCACAAGAAGAACCGATCAAACGCACGGAAAGATAGATAGAAGAAAACAGTAACGTTAAAGAAAAATTCGAGAACCCCACGATACAGAACACGACTATGCAAGAAGGAAGACAAGAGGGAACCAGACCAAGACTAGAAGACAGAAGAAGAAGAAGATACGGCCCTTTTGAATAGGACCAAACACGAAAGACAGATCAGAAGAAGAAGACACCCAAGAAAACAGAGCCAAGAAGGAAGAAGAAGAACTGATAGAAGAGACGACGAATGACTAGGACAAGAAGAAGAAGCACGAAGAAAAGAGAGGAAGGAAGAAGAAGAAGAGAAGATAGAAAAGAAAGAAGAAAGCGACAGAAGAAGAAGGAGCCAAGAAGAAAGAAAGAAGACACGAAGCAAGATAGACCAAAGACCTTTAGCACGCCGGCCTGAAGGCAAGAAAGAGAAGAAGAGAGAGAAGAAGAAGACAGAAGAAATAGAAGAGAAGAATCCCTCATTGTTCTTCTCCGTCTTTCTCTCCCCCCCACTTGACACCTTACCTTACTAAGAACATCCATACCTTATGAACGAACTAGAAGAAAAGAAGAGAAAGGAAAGAAGAAGGAAAGAAGAAGACAAAGAAGACGAAGAGAAGAAGAAGAAGAAGAGACTCCAGAGAACGAGAGAAGAAGAAAGAAGAAAGAAGAAGAAGGAAGAAGAAACATAGACGGAAGAAAAGAAGAAGAAGAAGAGAAGAGAACAGCAGAAGAAGAAGACAGAAAAGAAAGAAAAGAAGAAAGAGAAGAAGAAGAGGAAGGAAAGAAGCAGAAAGGAGAAAAACTAAAGAAGAAGACGAAGAAGTAAGACTACTCCGCCTCCTACCTACTATATCATCACTCATCCTCCCCTCTTCCTCCCTCCTACTCCTTCCTCTCATCCTCATCTCCTCCTCCTACGCATCCTAACCTCGAAGAAGAAGAAGAACAAGCAAGATAGGACAGAAGATAGAAGAAAAAAGCTAGAATAGAACGACGATAGGAATGCTCTGACAGACCAGAAGAAGAAGAAGATTAGTAGAGAAGAAGAAAGATAGAACGACAGAAGAATGTACTAGCGCCCATCGACATTAGAGAAGAGTAGAGAAGAAGAAAGATAAGAAGAGCACGAAGAAGAAAAGAAGAAAAGCAAACAAGAAAAAGAAAGCATGAAAGAAAAGAAGAACAATGAAGAAGAAACAGAAGAAAAAGGAAAAGAGAAAAAAGCTAGAAAAGATACGATAGAAAGAAGAAAGACATGAAGAAAGAAGAAATGAAACGAAGAAAAAAGCAAGAAGACAGACCAGACGATGACTAAGAAAAGAACGAAGAGAAGACAGAAAAGAAAGAAGAAGAAGAAGAAGAAAAGAAGAAAAAGAAGACAAGAAGAAGCAAGAGGTCGAAAGCATGAAGAATAAAGAAAGAAGACAGGAAGCAAATGAAGGATAGAGAGAAAGAAAAGATAGAAGAAGTAGACAGAAGGAGAAGAACGAAGAAGAAGAAGAAGAAGAAGAAGATAGGAAAAGAAGACAGAAAATGAAAGACAGAAGAAGAATGATAGAAGAAGAAGAGAGAGAGAAGAAGAAGAAAGGACAGAAGAAGAAAGAAGAAGAAGAAGAGAAGAAGACAGAAGACAGAAGAAGTGAAAAGAAGAAGAAGAAGAAGAAGAAGAAGGAAGAAGAAGAGAAAGAGCAGGAAGACAGAAGAAGACAGGAAGAAAGAAGAAAGACGAGAAGAAGAAGACGACGAAGAAGAAAAGAGACGCCCCGGCAGAGAAGCAGCAGAAAAGGAACGAGAAGAAGAGACGCCAAGAAGCAGCAGACGCAGCAGGCAGAAGAAGAAAGCAGAAGACGAAGGACGAAAGCAGACGAAGAAGAACGAAAAGAGAAGCCAAACTAAGAAGAAGAGAACGAAAGAATTTGAGAAAGAACGAAGAAGAGAAGAAGAAGAAGAAGAAGGAAAGAAGAGAAGAAGAAGAAGAAGAAAGAAGAAGAAGGAGAGAGAGAAGACCAGAAGAAGAAGAAGAAAAAGAAAAGGAGACAGACAGAAGAAGAAGAGAAAGAAGGAAACCTAGAAGGGAGGAAGAAGAAGAAGAAAGGAGAAGAAGAAAGAAGAGAGAAGAGAAGAAGAAGAAGAAGAAGGAAGAAGAAAGAAGAAGACAGAAGGAAGAAGAAGAAGAAGAAAAGAAGACAGAAGAAGAAGAAAGAAACAAAGAGAAGGAGAAGAAGAAGAAAGCAGAAGACAGAAGAAGGCAGACAGACAGAAACCAGAAACCTTCCAGGATAGAAAAAGAAGACGGAAGCGAACAAGAACCAGACGAGAAGAAGACCAGAATGCAAAAAGAATCGAAAATACGAAGAAGAACTAGGAAGAAGTGAGAAGGAAAAGAAGCAGAACCGAAGACGAACCGAACAAGAAGAAAAAGGAGAAGCGATCAAGATAACGAATTGTATAGAAAAGCAGGACGAAGATAGAGAACGGAAAGAAGAAACGAAGAAGAGCAACGAAGACAGACACGAACGAAAAAAAGAGATAGAAGAAGAGGACGAAGAAGAAGAAGATAGAAGATCACGAATAGGAAGAATGAAACGACAGAATAGATAGAAAGTTAAAGAAGATAAGAAGAAAGAAGAGAACAGAAGACAGACAGAAAGAAGAAAGAAGCAGAAAAGAAGAGAAGAAGAAGACAGAAGAAGAAGAAAAGAAGAAGCAACAGACAGAAAGTAGAAAGAAGAACCCAGCAAAGAAGAATGAAGAAGAATGAAATCAAAGAAGAGAGAAGAAGAAGAAGCAGAAAGAAGAAGAAAGAAGAAGAAAGAAGAGACAGAAAAGAAGGAAGAGAAGAAGAAAGAAGAAGACGAAGAAGAAGAAGAAAAGAAGGAATGAAAAGAAGAAGAAAGAGAGAAGAAGAAGAACGGAGAAAGAAAGAAGAGAAGAAGAAGAAGAAAGAAGAAGAAAGAAGAAACTAACGAAGAGAAGAGCAGAGAAGAGAAGAAGAAAAGAGAAGAAGAAGCAGAAGGAAGAAGAAGAAGAAGAAGAAGAAGAGAAGCAGAAGAAACTAAAGCCACCAGAAGATCAAACAGAAATCAAATATATTAGAACGCTATGTAGGCTTCAAGATCAAGAAGTGTTTTGTATCTCCTATGGCATTTTATAGCCAAGTATCAAAGGGAAGACACAGTACGATGCCAGATGAGGATGACCACTGAGTTATGACTAATAGAAATCCAAACCCATACTGAATTTTGCCACTTCGCCTTGCTATGGATATGTGCGCCAATAGCGCAGAACACAGCGGCGTCGCACGTCCACTACAATGCTAGAATTGGCAAGTACATGCACGGCAAAGAAACACTAAGCACACCGCAGATTCAACAGAAATCAAATATATAGAACGCTACTGTAGGCTCAAGAAGCTGTTTTATTCTCCTATGGCTATTTTCTAGCCAAGTATCAAAGGAAGCACAGTTCCCAGTCTAACCGGATGAGATGACAACTGAGCTTATTGCACCTAATAGCAAAATCCAACCCTACTGAATTTTCCACTTGCCTTTGCTATGGATATGTGCGCCACTAACGCACAGAACAACGCGAGTCGCAAAGTCCCACTAAAATGTGGGGGCCTTCAGAGATTAGAATGCAAGAGACATCACTGACAGAAACTACACGCCACAGAGATAACCAGAATCAATATATGAACGCTCGTAGGCTTCAGAAGCTGTTTTGATTCTCACTATGGACTATATTTATAGCAAGTATAAAGGAAGCACAGTACTATGCCAGATGAGATGACCCACTGAGTTAGTGCCAATAGAAATCCAACCTATGAAATTTTGCCACTTCGGCCTTTGCTAGGATATTTGGCCATAAGCGCAGAACACAGCCAGTTTCTGTTTCTTCTCTACGCCGCTTTTCGCGCCACCCGCCCTATTCTTGCCTCACTCCCACTACAAATTGCCTCAGAATGGAAGTACATGCACGCGAGAAACTACAGCCACCAGCAGACAACCAGGAAATCAAAATATGATAGAACGCTACGGTAGGCTTCCAGAAGACTGTTGTATTCTTCTATGTATTTTAGCAGTATCAAAGGAAGCACAGGTACTATGCCAGATGAGATGACACGAGTTATTGCTAATAGACATCCAACCCCTACGAATTTTGCCACTCGGCCTTTGACTAGTGGATATGTGCGCCACTAAGCGCAGAACAACCAGCGGCGCAAGTCCCACTACAAATGCTCAGATGGCAAGTACAGCATGCATGAAACAACAAGCCACAGCGAGCAGATCAACCAGAAATTCAATATATAGGAACGCTACTGTAGGCTTAAAGAAGCTATTGTATTCTCCTATGGTATTTTAGCCAAGTATCAAGGACAGCACAGTAATATGCCGGATGAGATGACACTGAGTATGTGCCTAATAGAAATCCAACCACCTAATGAATTTTGCCACTCTCGGCCTTGCCTATGGATATGTGCGCCACTAGCAACAGGAACACGCCGGGGTCGCAAGTCCCACTACAAATGTCAGAATTGGCAAGTTATGCACCTGCAGTGACAGAACTCACAGCCACCAGCAGATATCAACGAAGAAATCAAAATATTAGAACGCTACGTAGGCTTCAAGAAGCTGTTTGTATTCTCCATGGCTATTTTTAGCCCAAGTATCAAAGGAAGCACAGTACTATGACCAGAGCAAGATGACTGAGTATATCCTAATAGAAATCCAACCCTACTGAATTTGACCACTTCAGCCTTGCTATGGATATGTGCCGCACTAAGCGCAGAACACAGGGTCGCAGTCTCCTACCAAATGACTCAGAATTGGCAAAGTACTGCACTGCAGCAAAACTACAGCACACCAGCAGATCAACCAGAAATCAAATATATAGAACGCTACGGTAGGCTGCAAGGAAAGCTGTGTGTATCTCTATGGCTTTTCTAGCACAAGATCAAAGGAAGACCACTACTATTGCCAGATGAGATGACACTGAAGTTAGTGCTGAAGTAGAAATCCAAACCCCTATGAATTTTCCCATTCGGTCTTGCTAGATGGATTATGTGTGCCACTAGAGATAACACAACGGTAGCAAGATCCCCTGCTAATTCCTCACAAAATTGGTAAAATATTGCAAATAACATAAAAAAAAGTAGAAACGTAATGTAGCCCATAAAGAAGGGCTGGTGGTCTTTGGAGAATCACTCCTGCCTAACAGTAGCGAATAGAACACCCCTAACGCTTTCCGGCTAGCAGCAGCATCTTCCCTAGCGGCATCCAGAGACAGAATGATCCCGAGCAGCGCGAGCCGCGGCTAGTCTATCCCAGGGTCACCGGATCTGCAGCGAACCATGCTATGAACGTGTAAGGGGTACACGTCTGCGGTGGATGCAGAGTCTCTGGACTTGGTGATTGGATCTGTTTCTGGCCGCAAACAAGCAAAAAGCGGTGCGCTGCCATTTTCCGGCGGGCGAGATATTCGTCCGAGTAACGAGCAGTGTTCGAGTACCCTAATGCTCGACCGAGCAATCAAGCTCGGACGGCATGTTGCTCATCTTATTCACTAAAACCGACGGAAGAAACGCAACTGCTGACCCTTAGTAAATGTGCCCCACTGTCTGCTGGATATGATGGGAAGGAGGAACAGAAGCCTGACAACTCAAGGTGAACTGAGCCCTTTACCAATTTATGAGACTTGCATTACTTCTCTGTTTCTCACTTATCTTACTTTTTTTTTTAGCGATCAAAATGGCCAATTTTCATAACAGTTTCACTTTGAACTCTTGGGTTTTCGAAGTCCCGGAGAAATACAACACTTGTGCTCTCTTTCGTCATGGTTACCACCTTAATCATAAACTGTGGTGGCAACGGCACCGTATCCTTATGATATTAGTAAGCCACCACCATACACCAACCCATGTACATCTTACATTGACCAACCGGCCTGTCCGACTGCCCGTCTTTGATAACTCACTTTGCCAAAGATATTGCCCAAGGATTGGTTCAGCGATCGGGAAGGATTGTCTGTTCTTGGAGTGCTTTGTGCGAGTTTTTGGTCCTAGTCTTTGGAAGCCTGGATTCTCTATTTGATGGTCATGCTTGTGGATCGTTATTGTGGCCATCTGTGAACCCTAGATATCCTCAATAGTCACTCCTAGGGTCACCACAATCGTGTAAGCATACTGTGGCTCTTGCGAATGGACTCTGTCTTTCCCTGACTTATCTTGATGACAACCTTTTATCCATGTACAAGCCAAAGTCTTTCAGCTTGCTTCTGGCACCACCTCGGCTCTTCTGCCGTTTAGCAAGTGGAGCAGTCACTAGACTCGAGAGATTTTGTTGATTGCCCGCAGATCCTGCTGACCCACTAGTATTCATTCTGCTGTCCTACATATTACATCATCATATGTATAACGATTGCATCTCTCTGGGTTTCTCAGTAGCTGGCAAGAAGTCTTGTACACGTGCTCCAACATTTAGTGGTCTTAGCCTCATTAAACCCTCGAAATTTGTCTACATCTCCAAAACTACTGCGAAACTATCCTACAATCTTGATATCAATTTACGATTATCTGCATTATGATTTACCACATAGACAACCCCATAATCTACTGCCTCAGGACGAGGAATCAAGAGAAAGACCATCAGAAAGAGGATGAGGGCTCACGGGAGTAGATGAATAGATAGATATTTGCCTGTTCCCATGATGATCCTTGTTATCTGTAGGTTACCATGTATTTTATGGTGTATGATTGATTGATATGTAAACTATAGGACACCAGATCTGGTAGAGATATCTGATATGTGATCATCATTAAAGTAGGATAAAAATGTGGAGGATTCCCTATAAGACAATAAAAACTTATATCTAGATTATTTTTCCAGTTCTTCCTTCATCCTAGACTAGACCCCTAAATAGATGTGACATCAGACCATGAATAATGTGACTCAAAGACCAAAACCTCGAGTTATTACAGGCTCTCCACCCTCAAGACATCTAGAGCCTTCTAGAGGTCGTCGTAAGTTGGGTGTTCTTAAGTAGGGGACCATCGTACTTGATCTGGAATTCCATATCTTGCATCTTAATGCTCTAACCTGGTCTTGGTCCTCATAGACAATGGGACAGATTATTACCGGTTCCTTCGCGTATCCAGTGGCGGTTTCCAACGCTGTCGGGTCTTCCGCGATTCACTAAGGCAGTGCGCCCGATGTCCACCAGGTGGTGCTGCTGTACAAAGTGCGTCGGAGTTCAAAACTAGAACTAGAAAAATGTTGCATGTTGTGCAATATACTGGTGGGGTTTATTAGGGCAATGCGGATGACAGGTTTCCATTAAATTTGTAGCAATGTGGCCCACATCTACTAAGTAGTCTGTGCCAGTATTCTGGGTAGACTGCAACAAATACATGCAATCTGGTGCACATGTATTAGAAGTGTTTGCGCCATCATGTGTCATGGCTATAATATTCAGATGCCGCCACAATAACGGACACAAAGGGGCGTTCGTGCTCATTCGCACCGTTAACACATTTATGTAGGAAATCTGACATAATTGGGGTGGCACTCAGACTTTGGGTTGCCTGCAGGGTGCGCCGGTTCTTCATGAATTGGGTGTCTCTGCGCAGATAGTACAGGCGACTCAATATTAAATGTGGTGCCTTATATATCTTCATTCCGAGTGGTCTTCTGGTTGTCTCTATTCTTCATTCATATCACTCTACTCTCCAGGTTGCCCATAATCCTCTTGTGGAAATCTCCACAATCTGGGGAGGTCACCTATCCTCACCTCAGCATCTTACAATAGTTCTGCGTCTAGGTCCCTCAAGTCCTCGGGTGTTCCATGACTGATTCAGAAATGGAACATCTGATATCTCTGGATTCTATGTCATCACATTCTCATCCAGATTTTCAGAATTGGTACTCAACAGTTGAACCCAGCAATCTTGAAGGAGGTTCTGACCAACATAAGGTTTTCCCCAAGGATACACGAGAAATCTTCCACGGGGCCAAGGCTGTAACCCAATACTGGATCCCCAAAATCCAGCAGAAGACAGCTACATTTGGAAGTTTCTAAGCAGAGGGGTGCCTTCATTGGAGACAAAGCCCATGCCTGCTATGAGGACCAAGGTTGGTAGTATCGCCCACCAATGGGATCGACAGTATTGTAAAATCAGTGCCATCTGCTTCTATAAGATGGAGAGTCTTTGTGCTGAACCACAAGAGATCTACAAACCTGACAGTGGCAATCGGTTTCTGAGGAAAGACACACTTCACAATAGGAAAACCCTTGTCCAATACGGCGGCTTTAAAGATGGCGGCCGTGTAACCTAAAATCTATGCCCCTAATCCCATTGCTTGCTGGGGTATCAGATACGTCCTGATAGAGGGGGTCCTCAGGCACAGAGCTTGGTATAGCACACAGTTTGTATACATTATTTTGGGCCCAAAGACTTTAGTCTGACACAGGCTCAGTCCTTCCAAACTTGAGTCCATTATGGTGAGGGGATCTCCAAAGATTTACATTCAGATTTAATGAACAACTGAAATTGGAACGTTGTGTGTTCTATTCTGTAATATGGGAGTGAGTAAAGGGAATGTCCAAAAGTGTTTTGAAGTCTGGATAACCAGATAAAACTTACTAATGTGCCGCTCCATAGTGTATTATGGGGCTCTGATTTCCAGGTTTATTCTAAGACGGAAGAAGGCCTCCCTTTCTATGAATAGAAAAAGTTCTTCCCTTAAAATAGCTCGGACTTTTGCTTTGCTACCAGTCCACTGATTCCGGAGGAACTGGAATTTTTTTCTCAGGACCCCAGTGTTTCCCAAAAAATCTATTCCATGGTTGGCACCCAATATGCTAACTAGGTTTCAAGTGGCAGGTAGGCGGGTTAGGCTGTTTCCCACCCATTTGGGAAAAATATCGATATCTGATGCTGAAATTATCAAAAACGTGTTCCAGTGTGGTGGAGAGGGGAACCTATTAATCAATGTTAAGTGTGGTGGAGCTGGTGAGAAGTTCCCTCTAGTCACATGATAGGGAGCAAATATAGGGTTCAAAGTAGACAAGTTCCGAATTCACAACCCCAGGGCACAAATGATAATGAAGGAGATGAAAAAAATGTTTATGTGGCTGGGAACCCCTTTAACTGTACAAAAAACGAAAAGTTTTAAATATCAAGAGAGAAAACTGATGGGAGGAAAGAGAAGAAGAAGATGTTGTCCTTTCCAGAAATTTTGGAAATCACCACTGAAGGTGAATCCTCACACTGCTGTGCACGCTACACAGGGCTTGCTGTGTCCATGGGCTGTAGCCACACACAGACACAGCACATAGATTACAGATCTCGGGGCCCTCCATCCCAAATAGTTCTGCATTGCAATTCTCATGGTCCCGCACACATACAGCATCCGGGTCCCGTCTCCTTCCTCATGTGCTATGCTCCTTTTATGGAGCGCTGTATAGCAGCAGCAATCAGTTTCATGGTGTGATGCTGCCTTGTGGTGATATTGGGTTTAGCTCTAGAAAACACAAAAGCGGCCGATTGGAGCACTTGGTAAAATTTTAAAAGGAAACTACCACTAAGGATCTACACTATTAAGGTAGATCCGGTGGTAGGTTGCATCAACATATGTAAGGATAGCCCTTTTTTAGGGGCTAATGCTTTACTCCATCTATTTTAATCAGAGTAATATGCAAATTTTCTACAGAGGCTACTGGGGTGTTAGTAGCGGGAGGGTTACACGGCGTTGGCTGCTCCTGCCCCAGTAGCAGGGGCGTAACTAGGAGACTGGGCCCCATAGCAGATTTCGCATGCCCCCCCACCCCCCTTCACCTATATAAAAAAAAAGAAACAAATTTGTAAAGCACGTTTATACAATCACACCAATTTACGCACTCATGTACACACATTTGTATTATAACACACAAAGTTTAAACTCATAAACTCATTTATATAACTCGTAACACTCTTACCCGTACACGTAATTTATGCACTCATGATACATTTATACACTAATACAACAGTATATACAAACTCAAACAGAATATACACACATACAGTAGTTACACATCCATACATTATACACACATACCGTACAATACACATCAAATTTGCACTCTACTGCATTCATACATAACTTATCTAATCGTAGAGTTTATACACATATGCAATATAAAACACACGATGAACACAAAGAGGGCCATACAGAGGATGGGGGCACTATGAGACACAGACAGACACAGACACCAGAGATGACACACACACACAACCATATGACAACAGGATAACACAGACACACACACACAGAACACAATACACACACACACCCCCCCCACCAAGTGGAGCCCAGAGAACACGACACACACAGGACATAGACAGAACACAAGAACAGAGCACATCACACACACACACCAGAGACCACAGTAGACACACACACCAGGACACAACACAGACAACGCGAGAAAAGAGAGAAAGAGACACACACACACCAGAGACACGGAGCGACAAGGACACACGCCAAGGGAAACAGAGCGAAAAAAAAACAACACAACTTGTACCACATATATTGTGTGTATATATATGTGTATATGGTGTGTGTGTGTGTGTGTATATGGTGTGTGTGTGTATGTGTATACATGTGTATATGGTGTGTGTGTGTGTATATATGGTGTATGTGTATGTATGTGTATATATGTGCACCAGCATATGATAAATGGCACTCTGTGTGTGTATATAGTGTGTTTTATATTGCATGTATGTGTATAAACTGTATACTATAGATAAGTATATGTATGAATGCAGTAGATGTGCAAATTTGATGTGTATGTACGGTATGTGTGTATAAATGTATGGATGTGTAACTACTGTATGTGTGTATATTCTGTTTGAGTTTGTATATACTGTATGTATTAGTGTATAAATGTATACATGAGTGCATAAATACGTGTACGGTAAGAGTGTACGAGTATATAAAATGAGTGTATGAGTTTAAAACTTTGTGTGTATATAATACAAATGTGTGTACATGAGTGCGTAAATGTGTGTGATTGTATAAACGTGTCTTTACAAATTTGTATTCTTTTTTTTTATATATGGTGAAGGGGGGGGGGGGGCCCCGTATAAATGCACACTGAAGATGTCTGGGTCCGAGTTTCACAGCGGCTACTGGGGCAGGGAGCAGCCACGCCGTGTAACCTCAGCTCCGGCAAAGTCCGCTTCTTGTATCTGACTTGTTATAGAAAAAGGGAAAAGGTGGCCGTCGCTTCTGTTCAAAAAGAATAACTGTGGGGGTTCCTCCTATTTTTAAAACAGTCGTATAGAATATAACAGCTGCCGGATGTTACTGGGGTGGGAGCGCCCAACGCTTTTGAGGTTTTTGCCAAATAATGATACCAGCCTGTGGCCACCTACTGAACCATCTATAGATACCTCCCTTTTCTGGCACACATATTGGTGGTAGTGGGTAAACGGGGTCAGTTATGCCAGTAGGCTAATGTTATGCTTAAAGTAACCTACCTATAAGGATCTACTATGCAGGTAGATCCGGTGGTAGGTGCATCTTACGTATGTGGGATAGTCCTTTTAGGGCTAATTCTTTAACTCCCCTCTATCTTTTAATCTTTATCAGGGTTCTTTAATCTCAGCTTTCAAACGCGAGCTATATGAGCCATGCGCAGAACTCACAACTTCATGGAAACGAGTGTGAACACAGCTCCTTCTAGCTGCCCAACTGAAGGATGTATCTTCTGGGTAGGAGCGATCAAAGGGCTAATGCGGGACACAAGACTATTGGCACAAAGTGAGATGCTGTAAACACAGAACATGAGGGCTCCCAACACAGGGTAGAACTTCTCCTGGAGGCCTGAGAATCCGACAATAACAAAATAGAAGGAGGTGGAGTCATTCGCCATAAGACCTGTAAAATGGGAAACGGCAAGGGTTAAATAAAGATGAAAAAAACTAAGAAAAACTATAAAGGAAGGAATGAAATGTTCCTAGATATCTCCTGTCTCGCAGATTCGCTGAGCTTTCCTCTTAACGTTTAAAAAAGATGCTCCTGAAACCCTCTGCCCAATCATAGAGTGAACTATGTGGCACAGGAGCTGCACAGTTCTCTCTAGCCCTCTCTAACTGAACATAGGGCATAGGGAGCAGCCTGTGGAGGGGCATAAGAAGCATATGGTAAGAATACTCATGAGGAGCAGTCTGTGTGATCGGATGCAGGAGGGATAAGTCCATGTTACTAGGGGCAGAATGGAGAGGTCATTGTGAGAACGTTGGAGGAACATTGCAAACATTTAGATAAGACAAGAAAGATTCATCTATAAAAAGAGACATAGGGAGGATTCTTTCCATGAGGAGAGGAATGAGAGAAGACCTGGCCAATAGTTGTTCAACATTAACCCTTTATTCTTTCCCATATCCTTAAAGATACTGACATTAAGCACCTCACTGTAGTAGACCACCAAGGATTCAATCACTAAGTCCCGCAGAGTCCTGTATCACCAGGGGGTCTGGAGAACCTGATCTTTATAGAGTGGCAGACATTGACCTTGTAGTAATTAGCCGGAGTGGCTGACTTTCCCCCATCGAAAAAACGGAATCTTAGTCCGGATTTTAAGTATATAGTAAGTATATAGAGCGTTAGGATGAAGAAGATTAATATAGATACATCAGTGTTTTGGTTATTCATAAATCTAGACGTCTTCTGGGTGGATAATTTGGACCACGCCAGCCACTCATGAATTTACCGGAAGGCATCCACCACTCAACTGATGGAATCGCTGGAATGTGATAAACATGTTTAGGATTTTGTATCTAGAATAAAGGACATTTTTATGGATAATTGAGTCCTATGCAGTCCTATGTAACACCACAGATAACACAGTGATATCTCTCTGAGTACAGATCATGTAGTAGATGTGTCCTGCAGTCCTATGTAACACCACAGATAACACAGTGATATCTCTGAGTACAGATCATGTAGTAGATGTGTCCTGCAGTCCTATGTAACACCACAGATAACACAGTGATATCTCTGAGTACAGATCATGTAGTAGATGTGTCCTGCAGTCCTATGTAACACCACAGATAACACAGTGATATCTCTGAGTACAGATCATGTAGTAGATGTGTCCTGCAGTCCTATGTAACACCACAGATAACACAGTGATATCTCTCTGAGCACAGATCATGTAGTAGATGTGTCCTGCAGTCCTATGTAACACCACACAACACCTGGCTGCTGCGTTAAGAATAGATTGTAGAGGAGAGAGTTGAGTAAGTGGAAGATGATTAGTAGGGAGTTACAGGAGTCTAGACAAGAGTGAATCAGAGAAACAATTAGCATTTTAGAGGTTTCATTTATAAGAAATTGGCAGATTCTGGAGATGTTTCTGAGATGCAGGAAGACTGAGCAATAGATTGAATATGTTGTGCAAAGGAGAGGTTGGAGTCCATCACAACCACAAGAAGCGGCCTGCTTTCTCTGTGTTATAGTGATCCTACCGACACAGGAGGAGCGGTCCGGGTTGGGTCGGATAGTTGATAGTGGAAAGTCATGAAGTTTAAGATTAAATGTCAAGAAGAGAGAGGACATGATGTTAGAGACAGCAGAGAGACAGTCACTAGTGTTCTGGAGTAGGGCTGATGTTATGTGCAGAAGTATATAGCTGGGGATAGATGATGCTGGAAACCAAATCTGCTGATGGTTTGTCCAATGGGGGCAGTATAGAGACACACACTACTCCTTATACCTCTCCTCACACAGACTGCTCCCCATGCTACCTTTCACATAGACTGCTCCCCATGCCAACTATCTCAAATACTGCTCCCTATGCCACCTATCTCACAGACTGCTCCTCATGCTACTTATCACACAGACTACTCACCATGCTACCTATCACACAAACTGCTCCCTATGCTACCTATCACACAAACTGCTCCCTATGCTACCTATCACACTGACTGCTCCCTATGCTTCTTATCACACTGACTTCTCCCTATGCTACTTATCACACAGACTACTCCCCATGCTACCTATCACACAGACTGCTCTCTATGCTTACTATCACACACACAGCTCCCTATGATACTTATCACGCACACTGCTCCCCATGCTACCTATGACGCACATTTCTCTCTATACTACTTATCACACAGACTGCTCCCTAAGCTACTTATCACACAGACTGCTTCCTATGCTACTTATCACAGAGACTGCTCCCCATGCTACTTATCACACAGACTGCTTCCTATGCTACTTATCACACTGACTGCTCCCCATGCTTCTTAACACACAGACTGCTTCCTATGCTACTTATCACAGAGACTGCTCCCCATGCTACTTATCACACTGACTGCTCCTCATGCTACTTATCACACAGACTGCTCCTCATGCTACTCTGCGAGGCCTCTTTGTGTGAAGTCCTATGGGGGCTCTATGTGCTGATGGTTTCCTACTGGAGGCCTCATGTGATGGTGTCCTACTGGAGGCCTCTATGTGATATGTCCTAAGTGCGAGCCTCTATGTGATGAAGTCTACTGGAGGCATCTTGGATGATGTCCTACTGGGGCGCCTCATGTGATGATGTCCTACTGGAGGACTCATATGTGATGATGTTCTACTGGAGGAGACTCTATGTGATGATGTGCTACTGGAGGCCATCAGTGATGATGTCCATACTGGAGGCCTAACTATTGATGATGTCTACTGGAGGAATCTTTGTGATGATGTCCTACGGAGGCCTCTATGTGATGATGTCACTACTGGCGGGCCTACTATGTGATGATGTACCACTGGAGGCCTCTTGTATGTGTCTACTAGACTATGGATGATGTCCTAATGGAGGCGCTTCTATGATGGATGGAGTTCTATGGGGGCTATGGCTATATGTGATGAAGTCCTATGGGGGCCGAGTATGTGGTGAAACAAGGAGAAAACTGAGAACATGGATGAAACACTCACGTACACACCAAAAGAACAAAGGAAAGATCTACCTCGTTCTAAAAACAACTTCTGCAGCTGTGACCACAAGTTGAAAATTTGAAAGCCTTGCATTAACACCTTAAGTTATGTCCATTTTGCTAAGCATGATTGCACAGGCTCAGAAGCAGTGCCTGTGTGATCTGCAGGAGCCGGCGTAGGTGAAGACAAGCCATCATGAACGACTACTAGACGAGTAGATTTGCGATAGTCTCATCCCGGTTGTTAACCCTTAGGTGCCGCTCACACAGACTGCTCCCCATTTACCTCACCTTACACACACTACTCCATACCTCTCTCACAAACAGACTGCTCCTCCAGCTACCTTTCACCATCGACTGCTCCCATGCCAACTATCTCAAATACTGCTCCCTATGCCACCTATCTCACAAAGGACTGCTCAGCTACTTATACAGAACTCACATGTAATCACACAGAACTGCTCCCATGCTAACCTACGACACAAACTGCCTCCCTATGCTACCTTCACACCAAATGACCCAGTCCCATCACTACTGCTATGCTTCTTATCACACTGACTTCTCCCTATGCTACTTTATCACAACGACTACTCCATGCTACTATCACACGACTGCGCTCTATTGCTACTCTAACACAGACTGCTCTCTATGCTACTATCACAACACACAGCTCCCTATGATACATTAATAAGCCCACCACTTCTCCCATGCATACCTATGACGCACACTTCTCTCTATACACTAATCCACAGATGCTCCCTAAGCTACCTTATCACACAGACGTTCCTACTGCTACTTATCACCACAGACTGCTCCCATGCTACTTATCATACAGACGCTCCTAGCTACTTATCACACCGACTGATGACTACCACAGTTACTTTCCAGACGCTCCTCATGCTGTCATCCACACAGACTGCTCCACTATGCCACAATATCACACAGGACTGATTCCTATGTACTTATCAAACAGACTGCTCCTCATGCTGCTATCACACGACTGTCCCTATGCCACATATCACACAGACTGGTCCTGCATGCTACTTATCACACAGACTGACCCCTATGCCACATATCACAAGACTGCTTCCTATGACTATCACACGATGTCTCCCTATGCCACATATCACACAGATGCTTCCTATGCATACTTGATAGATCAAGAATGCTCCTCTGCTTCTTATCACAAGACTGCTTCACTATGCCACTTATCACACGAACTGATCCTCATCGTGCTTATCCACAGACTTGCTCCTAATGCCATCATCACACAGAACTGCTTCCTATTCGCTACTTATACAACACAGGACTGCTCCTCATGCTTCTTAAGCCCACAGACTGCGTCCTATGCCACTATCACACAGATGCTCCTCATCTACCTATCACACAGACTGCCCCTATGCTCTTCTATCACACGACTGCTCCTACAGCTACTATCCACACGTGACTGCATCCTCATCGACTTATCACACAGACTGCTCCTCATGCTGCTTATCACACAGGCTGCTCCCTATGCCACTTATCACACAGACTGCTCATCATGCAACTTATCACACAGACTGCTCCCTATGCCAAATTATACACAGGACTGTCACCCAGCAACTTGTCACACAGGGAGCTCTATGCTATACCCGTCTCCCAGGCTACTTATCACACAGACTGCTCCCATGCTACTTATCACACAGACTGCTCACTAGCACTATCACACAGATTGCTCCTATGCTATCGTATCACACAGATTGTCCCTATGCCTATAACATCCTATACACACACAGATTGCATCCCTTATGATACCTATTACATCAGACTGCTACTTATCATACAGACTGCTCCCCATGCAACTTATCACACAGACCACTACTTATCACACAGACTGATCACAGGACTGTGTGATGGACCAGGAGCAGGTCCTTTTCAGAACCTTTGTCTTTGCTACTTTGCATCCCTGCAGTACCGAAGATCATGTGTTTACCTGGGAGCCGTGCCCTCTGGAAAAATCATAACATGTAAAATGTTTTATAGAAAATAGTGAAAACAATCAATAAATCCCAACAGATTAACTATCGGCGTCGACTTTGCCATTGCTATACACAAAACTAATTACAGAGATAATATTGTGATGTAGACGCCTCCCCCCCGGGAGCCGGTCACCGGAGACGTCTAATGAGTCATTAGGAGCCCATTATATCCTCCACCTGAGAGGCAGAAACCTCTGGGGTCACTCACGCCCTGTATATAAATAGCCGGAGCAGGCAGGGATGAGGGGGCTGAGGAGAGGCCTGGACGTGCGGGCCTAGCACTGGTTATAGGTAGAGGTACGGGCCAATCCTGTCCTCGGAAAGTATATAGATAAGTAGTTTGTATGGATACAAAGATATGTATATATACCTTTATAGATATGAGACAGATAGATAGATAGATGGATAGATAGATTGAGATATAAGATAAATAGATGATAGTTAGATATGATATAGATAGATAGATATGAGATAGATAGATAGATAGATAGGAATGAGATAGATGAGATAGATAGAAGATAGAAGATATGAGATAGATAGATGAGGAGATAGAATGAGATAGGATTGAAGACTAGATCGATAGATAGCATAGATAGATATGAGATAGATAGAGATAGATTAGATAGAAGATAGATAGATAGATAGATAGATAGATAGATAGATTGAGATAGATAGATAGATAGATAGATAGATAGATAGATATGAGATAGATAGATGAGATATGAGAGAGATAGATAGATAGATAGATATGAGATAGATATGAGGAATAGATATGAGATAGATAGATAGATAGATAGATAGATAGATAGATAGACTAGATAGATAGGATAGATAGATAGATATGAGAGCAGTAGATAGATAGCATATGGATAGATAGATAGATATGAGATAGATAGATAGTATGAGATAGATAGATAGATAGATAGATAGATAGATAGATAGATGAAGATAGATAGGAGGTAGATAGTATAGATAGATAGATAGATATGAGATAGATAGATAGATAGATAAATAGAAGATATGAGATAGATAGATAGAGATAGATAGATAATAATAGATAGATATGAGATGATACGATAGATAGATAGATAGATAGATAGATAGATAGGAGATAGATAGATATGAGATAGATAGATAGATATGAGATAGATAGATATTAGATAGATAGATTAGTATAGATAGATAGATAGTATAGTAGATGAGGATAGATAGATATAGAAGGAGAATAGATAGATAGATAGATAGAAGATAGATAGATGATAGATAGATAGAGATAGATAGAATAGATAAGATAGATAGATAGATAGTGAGATAGATAGATAGATAGATAGATAGATAGATAGATAGATATGAGATAGATAGAATAGATAGATAGATAGATAGATGATAGAAGATAGATAGAAGATATGAGATAGATAGATAGAAGAATGTTGTAGAAAATGGGCAGCACCCAAATTGTAGTGAAAGAAAAAGTGAGTTCTTTCATCCATTGCAGAAATCAAACAGCGACGTTTCGGTCCCCAAGGACCTTTCTCAAGCCGTCTATACAATGTAAATGGCAGTGTTTTATACAAATCCCCATGGTCACATGACCTGATCAACCACGCCCACCAAATTACAATATTCGTGATACAAAGAATTCTACATAAAAATTCATTTAATATACATAGTAAAGTGGCTATAGTGTAATAATAAATACAATGACATATAATGAAGTTGATATTAATAAAAAACCTAGAGCAGTATCCTCTGTATGGCAAGGCTCTAGCCTAATAAGTGAGCATAAAAGGCAAAACGTGGCTACTGTGCATAAGAGGTGAAGATGTGTGAGACGTCCAGGTTCTCCCCGGTGTGATCGTGTCCTCCGATGTCCACAAGTTTTAATTTCCCGGAAGTAGATAGAATTGAGATAGAACCACGCATAAGATAGATAGATAGATAGATAGGATAGTAGAGATAGATAGAGAGATAGAGATAGATATGAGATAGATAGATATGAGATAGATAGATAGATAGATAGATAGATTAGATAGATAGTATATGTAAGATAAGATAGATAAGATATGAGATAGATAGATAGATAGATAGATAGATAGAATATAGATAGATAGAAGATAGATAGATAGATAGATAGATGAAGATAGAAGTATAGATAGATAAGATAGATAGATAGTAGAAGAATAGTGAGATAGAGTAGATATGAGCTCGATGAGATAGAAGTAGATGGAGATATGAAGAAGAAGATAGATGATATGATGATGAGATAGAAATAGATACGATAAGGATAGAAGATAGGAGTATGAGAGATATGAGATAGATATAGATAGAGGTTTTTCGATAGAAGATAGAAGATGATAGATGATATGAGATCGAAGATATGAAGATAGATAGTATGTGATAGATAGATGAGATGATAGAGTAATAGATAGAAAGATAGATTAGATATGAGATGATAGATAGGAGAAGGATAGATAGATAGATATGAGATAGATAGATAGATAGATAGATAGATAGATAGATAGATAGATAGATAGATAGAAAGATAGGAGATAGATAGGTATGAGATAGATAGATAGTGTATTATGCTTTGTCCTGGGATTGTCTGCTATCTATGTACACAGAAAAGTACAACAATGTTCTGAGCTTGTGACCTTCAGCCTCCATTTCTCCTGATCATCTCCAGCTTTGATCATGAGACTATCATCATTTTATAGACCATCATCTTCACGACCTCATGCATGAATGTGACTCGCAGCTATGTTATGCAGAGTCATGTGACTTGTGTATTTGGTAATTCTCCTATTGGCTCTCAGCTCTGACTCTTCTGGGCATGCTCGGGATCTGGTTCAGGTGTGTCCGGTACAATGTCTAGGTCACTTCTACTCATTCCCAATGTTGGTGCACACCAGCTGATTCGGGTATGAAGGGCTATAGTTTATTTCTTGATTTGGTGAAATCCGTAGACTATGGGGCCAATCCTGAAACTCCCCTTCATTGTCCCTGAGTTGTTGTCCTTATTTTCATACCTATAAACCTTGAGAGTGTGAAGTAACTCCTCTTGTAGGATACTCATGTAGAGACCACCATCGGTCCTGGTCAAGTATGAAATCCTTTAGACCGTGTATTAGTCATCTTCATCCACCACTTGACCCTTCTTTCAATATCTCGATTTGTTAGTCCCCTTTTCCGTTGATTCTACAGGACTCATTTGCACCTATCAGAGCCCAGTCTATTGACTTTCACCTCATTGCTCCAATCACACCTTTCCAATCTTCTATCATCCACTTTTCATACCTTCTTGCAAGCTCTAGCTAACACTTCTTTTGACAATATGTATGTCATGGCCTCTTTCCAATTTTTGGCCAACGTTCCAGACTTGTGCAACGTGTTTTTGCTTGCATAGACTTTTATGAAGCAAACAGACCACCACCTCCGCTGTCTGTTGTGCCAGAACTGATAGTCCTTGTGATGAGGGGACTTGTTGACTCAATATTTAGTGTGGATGTCCAACTCTTGACTTCGGGATGGATGGAGGGACTTCATTTCACATTCTTCCAATTGTTATGACACTGCGGCAGATTTACTTACCCGGTCCATTCGTGATCCAGCGGCGCGTTCTCTGCGGAGGATTCGGGTCCGGCCGGGATTTATTAAGGTAGTTCCTCCGCCGTCCACCAGGTGGCGCTGATGCGCTGAAAAGCATTGGAACGCGCTGAAGTTCACCGGCTCGGGCTGAGTGAAGGTAAGTGCAAGCTCCGCGACAAAATTTTTGTTTTAAATGCGGCGTTTTTTCCGAATCCGTCGGGTTTTCGTTCGGCCACGCCCCCCGATTTCCGTCACGTGCATGCCAGCGCCGATGCGCCACAATCCGATCACATGCGCAAAAATCCCGGGGCAATTCAGGGAGAATCGGCGCAAATCGGAAATATTCGGGTAACACGTTGGGAAAACGCGAATCGGGCCCTTAGTAAATAACCCCCACTGTGTTTGGTAATTACCTTGGCCCAGAGGCCACTATGAATGAGCTGGATGATGATGCTTAGATCTTCTTCATAGTTGCTCCTCAAGTGACCTTACAATTGGGAATCAATGAAATTATACAATGAGCTACTAGAGAACAGTTTGTAATTCATAGAATACAAGATAAAAGAGACAGTTCCACCGCCAAAAACAAAATAATAACAACGCAGTTATGTGACGATAATCTGCATAATTAATCATATGCTAAATAGCTGCAAGTCACATTCATGTAGGGAAGAGGATGGTCTATTAGATGATGATAGTCTCAAGTTGAAAGCTGAAGATGATGGTTAGATATGAAGGTCACAAGTTCAGAACGTTTTGGTTGATGCTGTAATTCCTTGTGTGATATGGCCAGGAGAACTAAGTAGGTGGAACTTACCCGTCTCTGGTAACAATCTTCATAAAATCTTTTCATTGATGATTATCTTTTGGTTGCAGATTAATATCTTCCGCTACATCTTCACCCAAGCTAATGGCCAACCAAACCCGATCAAGTGTAAATGAGTTTGTCTTGCTTGGATTTCCGGGTCTTGGAGAAAAGTTCTTCCCTGTGGTCTCAATCACCATCTTCTTTCTCTACAATGTATCACTATTTGCCAATGGTATCGTCCTCGTATTGATCATCATGAGAGACCACCTCCACCTGCCGATGTATCTCATCCTCGCAAATCTTGCCTTCTCCAACTTACTCTTTGATACGTTGACCTTGCCAAAAATCATTGCTAAGTATTGGTTTGGAGACGGATCCTTATCCTTCTCTCTGTGTTTTATCCAGATGTTCTTTGTGCATTTCCTAGCCACTCTTGACTCCCTCATCATTATGCTGATGGCCATTGACCGCTATGTTGCCATCTGTAAGCCCCTGAGATATCACACGATTATCAGTAACCGTCTGGTGATCATCCTATGCCTATTATTCTGGCTCTTTGCCGCCATCATTGGCCTTGTCATCACCACCTTGGGTCTTTGGCTGCCATACTGTGGCCCTAACAGAATTAAGAGCTGTTTCTGCTCGCTCACCCCTGTTGCTGTCTTGTCTTGTGCCGACTCAGGTTGGGCCAGAAGGTCAGGATTCATCATTGCCTTGTTTGCCCACGTTAGTCCATTGTCCTTCATTGTCTTTTCGTATATCATCGTCCTTGTAAGAGTGCGTTCAATGTGGCGCTCCGAAAATATGCAGAAAGCTTTCTATACCTGTATCACCCACTGGTTTGTCATTGGGTTGTACTTCATCCCGCGCCTGGCCGTCTACACCTACAACCAGGTCCAGCTGATTCCCAACGCCGACCTCAACGTCCTCCTTATTTGTCTATACACCTTCGCCCCACATTTCACCAGTCCTATAATATTTTGTCTTCGAACCGAGGAAATTAAAAAGACTTTGAGGGTTGTTTTACGTAGAATGATGACCAAGGAGTATTAAAAACAGAATTTTTTTTTGGGGGGGGGGCATGTTAGAGGCCACCAATTAACTTTGTAAATGATGAGTGTCAATGGTTACGTGGCAATGCCCTCCTTAATATTATTAAATATGGCATCTTCTAATAAAACTGAAGGATAACTATTAATAGGACTGACAGGATCATAGATGGAAGTCTTTTGCCATATCCAGGTCCATGGGCAATGTGCTCGCCTTAAGAGTATGGACGATGATCCAAAAGTCTAAGTCTCTGTCTGAGAAGACAATCAAGAATCATGTAAAACCCTCTAGGAGACAAGTGAAAGAAAAGGTTTCTCCTGCCTCAGGCGGCAGTGGCCTAGACAAAGTCACAAAATTACAATTGCTGATTCTGGAGGTAGATTTCCTCTACTATGTTTCCTCAGGTGTCTTACATGTCTTTCTCTGTGTGTTTTCCTATATCTAACTGTGCACCCCCCCCTCACGTGCATTTTAGTAATTGTATTCACTGGTAATATGTCAAATGCTTCCCATGATACTATTTGCCTAAAAACATGATTAAGAACCAAACTGGGTTTGAAACGCGTAGGTCACCTGTAGCTGTATGTTCATGTTTAAAATGGTTCAATAAACAATGAGGTTTTATCTTCATAAATTGAGCTGGATGTCTTAATATTTCAAGTTCCTTCCATGGTTGGGGCGGCTTGTATTATCCGTGCACTCTGGAGCACACAGGAACCCAAGATGTACATGTCTCATGGCCCTGATCTCCAAGTACCAAGCTGATCGTTTCTCTGTTTGGAAACAGGGATCGGTATCTGGGTCATCCCAGGGTTGTGAGCCGCCTGCCTCAGACTTGCCTTTCTGTCGATCAGATAATGGGGCTTATGTACTAAGGGTCCACGGACCGCACTTTCGTCGGATATTCTGACGTTTTTGGGTTTTGCACAGCTGGGACAGGTATTTAGAAGGGGATTTTGGCACACGCGATCGGATTTTGGCATAATCGCGCTGGCTTTCATGCAACAGAAATCGGGGGGCGGGCGGACAGATTCGGACTGAGCGCGAGATTTAACTTTAGAATTGTGTCGCAAGACAATGCACTTACATCCACCAGGAAGAAGAAGGTGATCTCTGGCGGACCTGAGCGGGGAAGCGACGCATGCAGGATATCGGGTGCGCAATCTTTGTGAATTCCAGTTGGACATTCCGGATCAGGGAACGCGCCAGGGACTGGTAAGTAAATGTGCCCCAATATGCATTGGCAGTGCTTTTCCGGATACAAAGATACAAATGGAAGATTGGAAACCCAATGGATGGACCTTCTGTGAAATTTATGTTATATGAAAAACTGTTCTTGTAGTCTACATTACTTTCTAATATAATATAATAATGCAGTATTTCCATTTATTTCTACATCCATTAGATTACAGAGTTAGCACCGATTGCGCCAGTTAACCTGTTAGGTGCTACAGTCAAACATGTATCTTTAAGTTGGCCGCTTGTGAAAGGTTGTGTGTTATTTTGAGCGTGCATCACATTTACACTGTCATACAAGCTGCACATTGGAATTTGACCCCTTTCCGCCGATGTCCTTTTCCCGTTTGTGCATTAGTGGTTTTTTTGCTGCCTTTCTTTCAAAATCCATAACTTTTTTATTTTCCTGTGTATGGAACCTTGCAAGGGCTTGTAACAGATTGCCCTGTACTCGGAAGAAGGTAAAAAAATGGCGTGAACTTGAAAAATACCAGATTTTTTACCATTTTCCTGTGGGTATGCTTTTCCGACTTTCACGGTGCACTACAAATGACAGCACCTCCTTATTCTCTTGGTCGGTCTGGGTTAACTGGGATACCAAATGTGTAGTTTTTGTAAGGTTTTAATAGGCTTTAACCAAAAAAAACATAATAATTTCTTCATTTTGCCATATTCTGGCGCTAATAACTTTTCCATACTTTGGCGAATGGAGCTCCGTAACGTGTCATTTTTTGCAAGACCAGACAACGTTTTCATTATTGCCTTTCAGTTTTCTACTTTCTTATTTTTTAGAAACTATTTTCTAGCCCTCCCAGGCTACTTTAACCCTAGGTGGTCTGATCAATGCTATCATATTTTGCCACACACATGCCATTTTACACATGATCCGTTACAATGTGCCATGGCGTCAGATGGCATCATGGGGAGCTACAGTCACAGCCAAGATGGCAGTGCCCACGCGACGCCGGTGCTTTGCCAGTGGCTTGTAAAGGGTTAACTCCTGTGATCGATGCCAGCACCAATCAAAGGTGTAAATGATGGGTGTTTTCTGCAATATTTGTGTATGGAGAGGGCACTGCCCGTTACCTCTCTCTGTACTCCCCAAGCCGTAATCTGACATACTATTAGGCAAGGGATTAAACTTTTGTGGGGTGCACCAAATTCAGGATTTCTGGGGTACGTTCTTCTTGAATTTGGCTCTTCCCTACAATGCCCACTTTTTCTGGTGCACCTTTAACATAGGGACTGTGACAAAATTCTGTTGGACTTTGCATGGTAAATATGGCGCACGGTCTAACTAAGCACCAGAACGCCCCCTAATTTGTGTCGTATGATGCCTAGTGTAGCCACACCGCAAAAGGGTTGCGTGTGATACAAATGTGTTGCAGGCAGTTCTTAAATACCTGGCACTTCTTAAATACCAATGTGCCCCACTAAGTGCAGAGTAGGAGGAGCTACAGGTTGTGAGAGCAGACTACTTAAAGGGAATCCGTCATCAGAAATTGACCTAAAAAACCACTAGCAGTATGTTGTCAAGCAGCTGAGCTGCTTCTCAATGATGTTTCTTTCATGGCCCAGTGTGGTGGCATCATCCAGAAAATCAATTTGAAGTGAGACGTAAATTGGTTTTATAAAGGCAAGGAGGCGGAGAGTTATACACTGAAGTCAAGCTCTCCCTGCCTCAGAAAACCCAATTCACTTTAAATGATGGTCTTGTGTTCAGGGACATCAATGATCAGATCACTGAAGTCCAATGAATGATGTCAACTACATGGTGTTCAGAGGCAGGGAGAGCTTGACTTCAGTGTTTAACTCTCGGCCTCCCTGACATTATACACCTAACTTACACCTCACTTCAAAGCTGATTTTCTGGATGATGTCACCGAGCTGGGCCAAGAAAGAAACATCATCTAGAAGCTGTTCAACTGCTTGTCAGCCTACTGCTAGTGGTTTATTAGGCTAATGTCTGATGACAGGTTCCCTTTAAATAAAGAACAAAGGTTGAGGTGGCACTCTATGTGGCAAATAGTTAATTGTTGTGCTGCTGTTTGGACCAAGAAAGATCAAAAATTTGAAATAGATGTAAACGGGAGCTGACATTTTATTATATTCATAAAAATTCATTAAAATGCTTTATTCACAATCATTAAATATGTTAGAAATGTATATCTGCAAGTATTCTATAACTAAGTATATTAAAAACTCATACAATAGATACTCATACACTTAATACCACAAACTGCTGCAACATAAAATACATAATATATGTGTGTTTGGATCTAGGGGTTGTCAGGCTCCAGGGGTAGCGAACCCACTGGACCACCGTGGACAATGACGTAAGCCGACACCGGAATCTAAGTGGCACCCGGTTTTCACCAGAGCCAGCCACAAAGCGGGTTGGACTTGTTGTGGCGTGGTACCACCAGGTTGTTCCACAGGTGCGACTTTGTCCACGTTGGCAGCCAAGGCGAGGTACAGAGACGTTAGGCAGAATCGTAGTCGGGAACAGGCAGGAGGTCAGGACAGGCAGCACGGGATCAGAGTTGGGGATGTAGCAATCGGTCAAGGCAGGCAGCAGAGGAGCGTAGTCAGGAACGGAACCGGAGTCACAACGGGGAAACACATTAAATGCAAAGGGCATGGGAACAAGCTTTTTCTACGGCACTAGGCACAAAGATCTGGCAGGGTGTGCAGGGAGAGGCCAAATTAAATAGCATTCTGGGAAATGGCCAGCGCCAATTAAGGGCGCGCTGGGCCTTTAAATATTCTGGTGCGCCGTAGGGGACGGGGACAGGTAAGAGGCAGGGTGCTGGAGGGGAGAGAGGGTCACAGGTGAGCCTGCGACCCATGATATGGGCTGTGGGAGCACCCATGACAGGGGTTACATGCAGGGGATAGTAGGACCCGACTTATCCTTCATACAATAGGACTTTTTTTTTTAAAGGTTGTTTACAGTATTTTCTTCTCGTATAGGACACTGCAGTGATGATACCATTATAATAAGAAAAGTCTGTGAGTATTATATTTAATATAGACCGGCAAAAGTATTTTATCAGATTGTGCACAATATTGTTATTCCTGATAGTTCCTCTATCTGCCAATTTATTTATAAATCTTTATGATTTGTCCAATCTTAGTACTCGAGTTTTACTCATGATTAACCATTGGCTAATGGCTCTGCGCATGCGTGAAGCTGGACGATGCATGATTATCCATGAAAGAAACATGCGAAACCTGACCTGGATCCATTAAAAAATATCTGTACTGCAATATGTTGCAGTACATTAAAGGGAACCTGTCAGCAGAAATTGACCTAATAAACCACTACCAGTATTTTGCCAAGCAGCCAAACACCTTCCAGGTCATGTTTTTTCCATGGTCCAGTGTGGTGGCCTCATTTAGAAAAATCAACGTTGAAGTGAGATGTAAATTGGTTGTATAAAGTCAAGGAGGCGGAGAATTAAACACTGAAGTCAAGCTCTCTCTTCCCCAGAAAGCCTCCTTTGCTGTAACTGATGGTCCTGCATCCAGAGACATCACTAACCAGTTCTCTTGAAGTCCAATGCAAGATGTTAATCACAGAGGAGGAGGCGTCCGGAGCTCCATCACTTTGACTTCAGTGTTAAACTCTCCTCCTCCTTGACTTTATACAATCAATTTACATCTCACTTCAAAGTTGATTGTCTGGATGACATCATCACACTGGGGCCATGAAAGAAACAATAACTAGAAAGTGTCACGCTGCTTGACAATATACTGGTAGTGGTTTAGTAGGCCAATTGCTGATGACAGGTTCCCTTTAAGCTGCAGCGGAATATACATGAAAAGTTTTACCATGAAAAAAAAATAAATAAAAAGATATAATGAAATGAAATGGAAAATATAGAAACATAAAAGTGTAAATGACTATTAGGTGTCATATACCAATTGACAACACAAATTATTGGGACAATACATAATCACTACCAATCAATCAGTTTATACAATAATGTATTAAGTGCATCAAATATCTTTCATATATAAAGCCACGGTAGGGATTAATCAGAGCTGCTGGGTCTGATCTACAGCTCCGATCCAAAATCTGCCCCCGCAGGGGGTCATTTCCTTCTGTAACTGGGGCTCTTATAGATGCTCCAGTCACAGGGGAAAACAAGAAAGTTAGAAAAAAATGAAATTTAAAATTTTCAAGTTAAAATTTTTTTTTAAATATGGAAATGTTCCCCAGGCATCTCATAGGGGACATGTAAAAAGTTAAAACAAACCCACAAATTACATATTAATAAATATTTTAAAATACACATTAATATTCAATGAATACCCGATAAAATAAACCCTCCACTTCACTATAAGCCCCGTTTGTACATAGTATGGGGCTCATAAGGGTTGCAGGGCTCATTTTCGTCGTACTGTTTTTTTTTCCCCGGGATTTGCGCAGCTTTCAGAGTAATTTAACAGGTGTCTGCGCTGGTATTGTGTCGCATGCGACAGAAATCAGGGGGCAGGCCGTCGGACGATCCGACTGATTCGGACTGAGCGCGGGATTTAACTTTCAAATTGTGTCACATACAATACACTTACATGCACCGGGAAGAAGAAGGGGAACTCCTGGGACCTGAGCGGGGAAGCGACACATGCAGGATATCGGGCGCACAATCTTTGTGAATCGCGGCACAGGGCATTATACACGGACAATGCACTTTCGGGGGAACTCCAAGAAACGGGTAAGTAAATCTCCCCCTATACAGGTGGTCCCCTACTTAAAGGGAACCCGTCACCACTATTTTCACAAATACAGGTAGTGGCAGGTTCCTATAGAGCTCTAGTAACTATCTGACCTCCTGCTTGTAGCTAAAAATTGTTCCCCTCAGATCCCCATAAAATCAGAGTTATAATCTTGCCTGGTATCTATGCAGCTTTGGAGCAAGTCCACGGGGGCGTGGCCTAATGTCATGTGACCAGGGTGACATCATCAAAGGTCCTTGAGCTACTTAATATGAAAACTATACCCCATGTACATATCTGACCACATAAAACAATCACCGCAGCCTCCATGGACTTCTACCCCTCTCCATGCAGGCTGCTGTGATTTCATGTGATAAAATATGCTGTGATTTCATAGTGTACAGTTCCTAATGCTACAAAAGCTATAGGACCTGTGATGATGTCACCCTGGTCACATGACATTATAGCAGCATACAGAGATAGGGATGGGGAGGAGCTGCTGGATTCAGCCCGAGGAGGCCACGCCCACCTGGACTCCATGTAGCCATGCTTAGTTACCAGATAAAACTATAAAGTTAAATATATGGGAATCTCCGGGGCATAATTTTTAGCTACAAGCAGGGTGTCAGATAGTTACTAGAGCTCTATAGGAACCTGTCACTACCTGTATTTGTGAAAATAGTGGTGACGGGTTCCCTTTAAGGACACCCGACTTACAGACGACCCCTAGTTACAGACGGACCCCTCTGCCCCCTGTGACCTCTGGTGAAGTCTCTGGATGTTACAATAGTCTCAGACTGCAATGATCAGCTGTAAGGTGTCTGTAATGAAGCTTTATTCATAATCCTTGGTCCCATTACAGCAAAAAATTTTGAAAAACCATTTGTCACTGGGACAAATTTTTTTTTTATCTGGAGCTACAATTATAAAATATACAGTTCCGATTAGCATACAAATTCAACTTAAGTACTAACCCAAGGAACCTATCTTGTATGTAACACTGGGACTGTCTGCATACCAAAACACACACCGAGGAATTCATTTACAATGGTCTTTTATAGTTATTTTGAAAACTGAAAAAAATATATTTATACTATACATTACAAAGATAAACATTTTTCTCCAGTTTTTCTAACTTTAACCCCCCTTCAAAAAAAAAAATAAAATAAAACTTGAAAAAGGTCCCTTAACTTTTATTTAATTTTTAACTATCCCTATGTGTCACAAAAAAACAAATGCAGCAAACATGTTACGGTATTGCACATTAATCAGTTAAAGGACAGCTACCACCAGGATGAAGGACTGTATGCAAATGAGCCTGAGGGGCTCTAGGCTCTATAGGTGTTAGTAGGGCCTGGAGCCCCTCAGGCTCATTTGCATACAGTCTTTCATCCTGGTGGTAGATGCACTTTAATATATTTGCATTTAAATGCAACCTGCAAGTGCTGCTCCCATCCCACCCATCAACACAACTTTTAAGTTCATAAGAACAAAAAAGAGTAAAATTGGAAAATTCATATATATATATATATTTTGTCTGGATCAAAAATTTTTGACAATACATTAAAAACTAAATATTTGGTGTTTTTTGTAAAATTATAAATAATATTAAACTTGCTATGAAAAAAAAAATTCTATGGTGTTTCTATGTATATTTTCTTATAGGAATTTTTTTTAATGCAGAAAAAAATAAACACACAACTTTCCAATCAGTACAAAACAATAAGTGATTTGTGTATATCCTTAAGAAAAATTAATTGATGGGCAACCGGATAAGGAAGAAAAAAAAACATATTTAATAAAAATATGTGTTTTGATCCTAATTTGCTATAATAGATTAAGGAACAACATATTAAATAGTTTGAATATTTTTTAAATGCAAAAATGATATTGAATCTAAGATAAGTCTTAAAAATTCTGATACATTTAACTATTGATATGAAATAATATTAGTCATAGACAAATATATTAAAAAAAAAACTCAAATAAAAAAAGAATTCCTTAACTTTGATCCTAATTTAGCACAATATATTATGGAACAAAATATTTTATGTTAGGAAGATAATTTTTTTTTTAAAAAGCACAAATAATGTTGAAGCGTTAAACTAATAGGGGATGAGCTCAAATATTTAGAACCTTAAAGGGAACCTGTCACCAGGAGAGCCATTTTTAGCACTCCCCCAGTCCCCACAGAGCATAGTACATACACTGCCAAAGAGTTTTTGTATAAAAAATAGGTTTTACAGAAAAAAAGATATGTTATATTTTACCTTTCATTAGCATCTGCTGTGTGACTAGGCAGTTGCCTATTGGGAGGGGCTGGAAAGGAGCATTTCCCCCCACCCTTGGGAAACAGCTTCTCCATGTGACCTTTTCAAATATATGAAAACACCCATCACTGGGCTTAGCGACGCCCCCTGCTCTTCTACAGCCAATCCCGAGTGTGGGGAGTTATTCATATATTTGAAAAGGCCACATGTTTCCCAAGGGTGGGGGGAACTGCTCCTTTCCAGATCCTCCCAAAAGGCACCTGCCCAGGGTAGTGCTAAAAATGGGTCTCCTGGTGACAGGTTCCCTTTAAAAAGCAGAAATTTGTGTAAAATATATAACACCTATTTGATTTCATGTCCCATTTTTTTGGAGAGACACAGAGCAGGAGACAAGCTTTCGAAAAACTTTTTTCATCGTATTTTTTATCTCCTCAGTTCGGAGGCAGAAGATGATCGGGCTCGTAAAATGTGGCACAAATGTGTAAATGCAGATGAGTAAGACATTGAGGTCGGCGTTAGAAAAGAGTTGGAATTGATTGTAGACGTACACTGCCAGCCTGGGCACAAAGTACAGGAAGATAACAAAGCCGTGGGTGGTGCAGGTGTAGAAAAGTTTTTGCCAATTTTCGGTATGGGCCATTTGTTGGAATTTCCATATTATGAATGTGTAGGAGAATACAATGAAGGACAATGGAACGAGATGGACCACCAGTGCGATAGTGAAAACATTACGTCTGGTGGCGAGCGAATCCACGCAGGATACAACCGATACAGGGGTGAGGGAACAGAAACAGTTCTTAATTTTATTTGGCCCACAATATGGCAGCTGTGCCCCCATGATGGCAATGGCAAGACCGATGACTGAGGAGATCAACCAAAAAATTAGACAAATGGTGGAGGTTTTCTTGTTTGTGATGATGGAACAATAATGGAGAGGTCTACAAATGGCCACAAAACGGTCAATGGCCATCAACATGATAATGAACGAGTCTAAAGAACCCAAATTATGGACAAAAAACATTTGGATAAAACAAGTTATGAAGGACAAGGACCCATCGCCGAACCAATACTTGGCAATGATTTTCGGTAGGGTCAGTGTGTCGAATATGAGGTCAGAGAGAGCCAAGTTTCCTATGATGATGTACATCGGTTGGTGCAGATGTTCTCGAAAGATGGTCAGACCTAGGACTATTCCATTGGAGAACAAAGAGATGTTGTAGATCACAAAAAAGCTCATGGATATCGCTATAGAAAATTTTTCAGAGATCCCAGGAAAGCCGAGGAGAATAAACTCTAAGACATTGGTTTTATTGACCATCATCTCGGGTAACTGCCAAAAGCTGCTCTGCGAAGACAAAATTTAGGAAAATAATTTTCATTAAAAGCACAAAGTAACTGGAAAAAAAACTTTCCTGAAAACTTGAGGTCATATTATTTTTTAAATTTAATAGATTTTCTTTCAGTCATATGTAATAATCTAATCTAATCCCATCATTTATCCTATTGTACTGTGAGCAACCACGGGGACCATCACTAAACTAGAAGGAGCTTCACTCTACTATGACCACCAGAACTCTAGAAGCACGAGGGGCATGAAGCGCCAGGGCATGATACAAACCCCGCCCCCTGCCAAATCTATCCAGAGACTCTGCCCTCATTTTAGATGTGAGATATATTCAAAACAAAAGCAGCACAAACAAAAAAATGAGCAGCACAAACCAGCAAAAACGTAGCAGAATTGGCACCAGTTTTGTTTGATTTGGGTAATGTGTGTGGGGGGGGGGGCTGTTTGACCTCTGATGACCTCTGGAAACTTTCATTAATATCTTAAAAACGATAGCGGCACAAACCAAAATTTCTTCTTCACAAACTTAGGTTTTGCATAAGCATAATCATTAATTTACAGACGGTCCCCTACTTAAGAACATTCGACTTACATAGACCCCTAGTTACAAACGGACCTCTGGATGTTGGTAATTTACTGTACTTTAGTCCTAGGCTACAATGATCAGCTATAACAGATATCACAGGTGTCTGTAATGAAGCTTTATTGGTAATCCAGGTTCCTATGACAATCTAACATTTTTAAAATCCAATTGTCACAGAGACCAAAAAAGTTCTGGCTGGGATTACAATGATAAAATATACAGTTCCGACTTACATACAAATTCAACTTAAGAACAAACCTACAGACCCTATCTTGTATGTAACCCGGGGACTGCCTGTATTTGCCTTCTACCTTAAAAAAAGATGTTTGTCATACTTATACAAGTTATAAGACCAAATATAAAAATAGTCAAAACCACAAGTTTTTATAAATATAAAAAGCTTCAAATACAAAATAGAAAGATTTAAGCACAAATATATATATATATGTATAAAAATATAAATTTGAAAATGTAATTAAACAATAAAAACAATAAAATTGACAGGTATTAATTACATCATCCAACCATGTCCGATCTATTAGAATATACAAGTATTAATTCTAGACTTGAACATAGTAACCAATAAAAATTAATAAAAATAAAAAATTGGCCATTTTAAAGAAATTTTTTAATTAAAACAAGTTCAAAAATTCACATTGACATAAAAATTGTAATGTTAAAAATCCCAGCTCGACCCGCAAAAATAGAAGGATTTAGGAAAATTTGAAAAACCCCTAAAATGTTAAAATGTAATTAAACAATAAAAACAATACAACGTGAAATACTGTAATAACATCATCACACAACGTCCAATCTATTACAACTTTGAAATATTTATTCGGGATAGTGAACATTGTGAGAAAAATATGACAAAATAAAATTTTAATTCTTCAATTGCTACTTTTCGGAATATTTAAATAAAAAGTGTTCAAAAAGTCACATCCATATAAAAATTGTACCAATAAAAAATCCCCCCCCCCCAAAAGGCACCCATTATACAGCTCTGTATACATAATAACTATAAAAGAAGACATAGATTACACAAAGGGGGGGGGGGGGGGATTTATCGGTCGGCCCATGTTAAAGGTGCGCCAAAAAAAACAAGTTGCGGGCTCCATATTCATGAAGAACGTGTGCCAGAAATCCTGAATCTGGCGCCCCTGTACTACACACAGGCACATAGTCCAGTTTGCACTGTTCTTAGTAAATGTGCCCCATCAGATCTACCAAGTTCTGATAAATTCCCCCACCCTCAATGCGGAGCCAAAAATATATAATTTTTTTTTCTTTTTTGCTGTAAACTAAAGTTTTAAAAAGTATGGGGTCCGATAACTTGGTATCTCTACAATTGTAAGGATCCACATAACACAGGTAATGGGTCACTTCTGCCACCAAATAGATGCTGTAAAAATGAAATCTCTGAAAAAATTTTTTTTTAGTTTTTTTCTCTTTTTTTCTGTTCTTACTAGAACAGTCTAAGGAAAAATGAAATGTAAAGACATTAGGTAAATCATGGAGCTTGAGATACCTCCTACCTTCACTCCAATGGCTCCTAGGGCTATCACTGCTATTGTGTGTAAAGTAGGACATGTAGATGTGAGGGGAACATATCTGTACCTCTCTGGAAAACTATCCCCCTGCCCAACCCATACAATCACTATTGAGGCAGAGTTGGGAGGACTCTATACTCCAGGACCAGCAGCCTCCTTAGATGTTGGGTTAAGGATTCCCTGATGTGTAAGGCAGATTTGTTATGGGTGCATGGTGATAGTACATCGGATAGAATAGCTGTAAGCCAAAAACACTAAAATAAACATAAAAAGCATATAATGGGAAACAAGGTGGTACACTAATGAAAATAACATGGTCTACCTACCTTCACACTACTTTACTGAAAGGGGTTTGGCTGTGGCCAGATCGAGAGGAGAAGCTCCAAACTGGGTTGGTCTTATCCAAGGAAGAATCGGATCTACATAGTAGTCGCCATAACACTAAAAAATAAAGATAAAAAGTTAAAAGATGGTGGCAATCCAACCAGAAATTCTGTGCAGCTTTCTATCCCATAAGTGATGGTTTCGGAAACTGCATGAGATGGAACATGAGTAAGACCAGATCACCCTCAACCTCACATGACTTTCAAGATTTTGGAGAATCTTAAAGCTATTGGAACCAATGCAAAATTTCGAAAAAAGAGTACCCAATGTGTCCTACAACGTGTCATATTGATGTCTCTTTACTCTGTAGAGGAGCCTTTTGTGGGCTCCTTAGGCTCCAAGGTCTTGTAGAGTGTGCTACTACCCCCCAAAGCTACAACCCTGGAATATGTTCACAAAATGCATCATGTATATAAACCTTTGAGATCCCACCAAGATCAGTTTAAAAGTCGGGTGTAATGGAGATATGTCCTTAAATATTGAGTCAACAACAGTCGGGAGAAAAGATCTTGGCCAAAATGTAAAAGGTAGGACAACATTCAAAAATTAAAGACCAAGTGGACATCTGTAATAGGTTGGCATAGATAGGGAGACAACCACAATGGGTATATTGGGCACTGCTCAGCACAATAACGTCATAAAAGCCACCGGAATCAGATATAGTGTGCTCCTACTACTGCAATCGGGGTCATATATATCAACCAGGGGTGGTCTGACCCTACAGAAGAATCAAAGAAGGTAACAGGACTCTGAAACAAAAGAACATCAAAGATCCAGCATCACATATGATATTGATTATGAAATCCAAAAAATTGCAATACGAGTCAAAATATATATATAAAAAAAATACAATATGAAAACAATATAAAAAATTCACGTAAACCCAAATAGATTCAGGACTGGGAGGAGTAGAACCATAATAAATGGGACTTACCATGAAAAACTTACCTGGCCAAGAAGCACCCAGACCACATTGGTCTGAAAATGTTACTAATATGGAACCAGAAGAACCGGAGATGTGAGACTCTTCCTACAAATATTCTTGACGTGCAAGACAAGGCAACAGGTGGCAGGTGACCAATGATGACAATGAAGCAGTAGATGTCCCCCAGGTCCTTGGTGTAACTTACATAGGAGTACGGGAAGGGCTGCAGTCATGACCCGGCCTCAGTACTGAACGCCTCGTCCTGCACTTCTCTCTTTTTATATGTGTGTGCGCTGCACTCATGCTCCCTGGTGACCTGGAGGCTGATGCTTTTAATGAGGATATATGAGGTCACTGGGGAGTCCAGGCATCACTGACTCTGTATGAGATAATTCTGTCAATTTACTTTTCATTTGCCGCAATTTGCACCTTTTTGCACCTTTTTTGTGCTCTTTTTCCTCCTTCCGTGAAAGAAGTCAAGGTTACTTCTTGCTATTTGCTATTGTCAAGGTTTTGCTTGCATAATTTTGCGCCATTCATCCTATTTGAGCCAAAAAAAAGGAGCAAATTAAACAAGCACATCTGCCCTGCTACGATAAATAGGACAAACCTGTGGCAGCAAAAGAAAATCTCTATTGTCAAACAAATAAAATCTTAAACTTATGGAATAGGCGCAAAAAAGGAACAAATAACCAAAATTAGGCACAAAACAACAAAAAAGTGGCATCAGCTCCATAGAGATTAATGGAGCAGAACGGTCATGTGCAGTCGTCTGCTCCATTAGTCTGACGGAACAACGAGGGGTCCGACAGAGGTACATCACTGAGACCCCACTGATCAGCAAGGCCATGCTGTAACTAAAGGTGTTACACACATGGGCTCCCACATTAATATCAGCGGTGAACCCGAGTTTTGGGAGTTCTGACAGTATAAAGGCTCCTCCCCTCATGGTGGTGTGGGGCCGAGGACTAACCAATGGTTTTGAGGGCACTGTCTAAATGTCATTTGTCAAAAGCCATTTGACAGCGCATCCTGTGATCATGTAGCATCCATTTGGGTGGACCCAGTAGTGACATCTGCAAGTTCTGTTGGGTTGTTCAAATTGGCACGATACTGTTTAGCATATGAGTAATACTTGGATATGTCGCTGGTATCGAGGGGTGGTGACCTACGGCCGCCCTGTTTATTGGGTCCCTTACAAAAAAGGGATCCAATTTTAGAAGTATTGTAGGTGTGATACCTGCGCCAATATTGGGGAATATGTGTGGTTCAAGAATAGTGGTTGTGCCCAACATAAAGATGTATCAGTATGTCCAGATACTACATAGATTGCTATATACAGATTGGTGGTATATTATACTTATATAGCTGTAAAGAAAAAACTATACCTGTATTTGGAGCGTTTCTGATTCGAGGCACGGTATCGGACTTTTCAAAGTCGTGGAGTGCTGGTTGTTATCCTCGTGGGGTGTTGATTCAGCCCAATATTAAATCCACATGTAGGTGTATGGTCCGACTTGAATATAATAATAATTCTTTATTTATATAGCGCACACAGATTACGCAGCGCTGCACAAGCACATCAAATTGGTCCCTGTACCCATGGGGCTCACAATCTAAACAACCTAACAGTATGTTTTGAAGTGTGGGAGGAAACCGGAGTACCCGGAGGAAACCCACGCAAACACGGAGAGAACATACAAACTCTTTGCAGATGTTGACCTGGGTGGGATTTGAACCCAGGACCCCTGTGCTGCAAGGCAGAAGTGCTACACGACTGTTAGCACAAAAAAGATAGAGCCCCGGCCGGTGGCTGCTACCTGCGTGCACAGCTCAGTGTAGTTCCGGGTGGTGAC